>JAYMTK010005631.1:0-10072 GCA_036897405.1 Pelargonium myrrhifolium
TTCATGTGTAAAAGTTTGTTAAAAGTAGAAAGTGACACTTATTTTGAAACAAAAATTGGACTCTAAAACGACACTTATTTTGAAACAGAGCTAGTAACATCTATTCTTAATATGTGTGAAAATCTCTAACATTTTTTCTATTTTCCTATAATTCTGCCCCCATTGAACAAGTAAATAAGATGAGGGGCAATTTTGTGACATTAAGTTAAAAAAAAGTGAAAAAGCAAGTGTGAAAACAGCTCATTCCATAAAATAAAAAATAAAAAATTTGAATAAAGGTCCTTCCATGATTAAATATATGAATCTTTAGATTTGCTGGGACAACGATATCTATTAATTTACTTAATTGTGACTCTTTAGATATCTAAATCTTTTTTAGACGAGATAGCTCAATTGATATTCGTTTGTGTCATGCGCATACTTCAATCCTCAATTTCTCTCTAGAATTTCCATTTAGATGCTCATGTTTTACGATGATAGTGATGTTTACTTTTACAAAATAAAATTCAAGACTGCTCTTTTAGTTTTGCCCAAGTAAAAAAAGTTCATCTATTCGTGCATTTGTAAGACTCTACATCGACAAGACCTCTGTGGCAACATGGTTCAAAAGGACGCATCAGTCTCTGTGTTATGTATTAGTTCGAACCAGTAAAAAAAAAAAATGTCCGTAGAGGAAATCTACTCATTTTGGCACACAAGTTTCCTATCAGATTAATGATTAATCCGTATTTGGGAAGAAGATGTGTGGATAAATTCAGCAACACAATTATAAACAGTTTTGATGACATTTCATTTCAACAATTGATTTCAAACCAATCCTTCATTCAATACAGGAGAATGAGGTTCGGCTGTAACAAAAAGACCAAGAAGAACAACTCAATATCATCAGGTAGAAGAATACTGCATACTTAGTACAAAACTTTTTAACTTTTATAAGAAAAAAATAGCAATGTACAATTAACAGGATAAGAATGGAGCAATATAATGATTGAATTGCACATTGAACAGCCTATAATAACATTCGCACTCTGACTAGTAACAAAAACAAAAACAACATTTCCTAGCAAAAATGTGTAACAATCCCAATTGAAAGAGAGAAAGAATGTAATGTGGAAATAATCTTGCCTAGAATCAAGGATAGCTGAACATCTTACAGATGACTCTGAAAGTTTCTCTTCGCAGCAAATTTCAAGTTGGGTCCAATGATCAAATTTAAGTTTCAGCTCAGTGTGTTGTTACATGAAAGAACTGCATCATAGCAGAGGTGCCAGTACTCTTTACAGGGGATAAACATCCATGGCATCGTTGAAGGAAGACCAGTCTCCAGGGTACATGCCATTCTGAAAATAAATATATGCATTTTGAGATAATGTTAAGATCAAAACCAATAAGTACAAAATTCGGAACTTATAAGTAGGTGAAAAGGAATAGATACAGATAGAGAAGGCCAAACCTTCTACCAGTGAGAACTCCGTAGGCTGATGTAGCAACATATGACCCAGAAACTCCACAAAAAACATTTCTATAGTGTGGTGAGACAGTTTGTCCTGAAGTATAATTTGTCAGTGTATTAGCACAACATATAAAATAAACATTAGTAAAAAACAGCAATCCAAAGCACAAAAAGAGATCCTACTTTTTATATCCTTGAAGGCAGGGAATAACAAAGATATCTTCAAGTACTAAACTGTTCAGTTAACCACATTTGTCAGATATTTGCAGTTTTTTTTAGGACAAAGAGCTTGCTATTAACCTAAGAAAATATATCCTCTACCATCAGAGTGATGGTTGAAACATTCCAATATCATTTAAGGTTGCGTTTGGGAACATGGATTTGATTTGAAATTCAGGATTTGAAATAATGTATTTCAAATACAAATATAATGTTTGGACCATAGCATTTCAAATGACAAGGTAAAAGCTGTCATTTGAAATCTCATGTTCTAAGCATGTTTTGAATGCCCTTGGATTTGACTCAAATCCAAATCCAAATTCTTGAAGTTTCCAAACACCTCATTTGGCTCAAATCCAGCATTTCAAATGAAATGTTGGTTCCCAAACACATCATAAAGGAATTTCAAATACACTCAATGACTTGAAAGTTCCTAGTAACCTGCGTTGATATCTTAAGATCATATTCTATAACATCCATTGAAGAAAAATGTCTTGACCAGCATGAAATGCCAACTCAACCTTCATGTTTAAAAGTTATAACCAACACCAAATTAAAGAAACTGATCAGAAATATGCAACCAATGGGACCTTCCTGACAGAGATAAAATGGTAAGCATGTAGGATTGGTAAAACTAACCCCTAGCAATATATATCCATAATAACCAAAAGAGTTTTCATGAATATTCAAGGCCTAACCTAAACTCAACTCGTTGCTGCGAAGAAATGAAACCAGGACTGTAGATTTCTTTATGCTCTTCTCCTTTTTCAGTGAATTTTCAGACAGTGATCCACCATCATAATAGACCTCTGATGCATCAAACGTGCTACTACAACAAGAAAGAATTTCAAACCATAGTCCAGAGGGAAATCTTCTTCGCCTCACCAACCAGAGGAACATTTTAATATAAGGCGTAGCATGGATTATGGATATAGCAGCCTCAATAAAAAAACAGATAAAGCAGATGGCTGAGTTCATAATGGTGAAGAAAATGTAGAAAACCGAAGTGGTTGGTAACAGAAGCAACAACAGTGTGAACATAAGAGATCCAACAACATGCTGCTTCACAGTATAGTCATAGCTATCCAATCTCTGACGAAGAGGATTCCACTTTCGACCCCTGCCAATAACCCAGCAACTCCATGAGCAGTTTGAAAGAAGAAACAATAGCATCATTTCTATATAAAATAATTTACTTTGATTCTCAGAAACTGCAAGATAAATGACCAGCACAGATGCAAAAAGTAAAGAATTATGCGTTAAAGGTATATCTTCGAAAGAGTGTCAAACTATTCCTAGTTAGAGAGGGATCTGTTGTAGGTAATGTGTAATCTCATCAACCAACCCCAAAGGAATTCATCTTCATGATAACATGAACCATGCTCTTTGTATTGGAACCATCTCCAAAATTCCAACCCTTTTCCCATGCCATTTATGTTTCAAAGACTAACCAGAAAACCATTTTTTCCGGGTTATTTTTTTTCGCGCCAAAAGCTCTAGGCTAGAGGGCTGAGGCATAGTCTCTCCCTTGAACACTAGGACCCTTGTTCTTAAATAGGGACCTAGGCCGTTGCAAGAAAGGATTTCAGCACCTTTTTGTATCAGGAAAAAAAAAAATTTCCAAAATTGATAGCAATTAATTAAACAACCCTCAGAAATATGTGCAGCATAGAGTCCTAGCCCACACAATGGACTACTGTCCATCTGTGAAACATAAAGGAAGGGAAATGTATAAAGAACTCCCAATGAGTATTGTAAAATTTGAGAGAAGCCACAAATTTTACACATTGGGTCAGAATGCCTGCTTTCGTAGAGAATTTTGCAATTTCATTTTTTTTTCAGGTCAATTTAGTTGTATCATATCAACATTACTGATATCTTTTCAACCATTTTGCAACCAGTTTTCATACTTGTAAATCCTTAGTAGAAAATCATGCAGAAGGTCCAAATATAATAAAGTTTTAGTCATGAATAGGTTCTGATTTAAAAAGTTTTCGTAAATCTATCCTGGTCATGTTGCATGAAGAGGCCTTTATGCTGATTCATAAACTGGATACATATGTTTTTCCAACTAACTATGTACATTGTGGGCCATTTTTCATCATCTTACTAAACAATGACTGATTCCATTACAAGCTCAGAAGCAGGAATAAAGGTACTCGGATTCAGAACAAATTACTGTGAATAAAAGTCATAAAACATAACATTTTATGTTTCTTGTTTTCCTCTATTTCTTTTCTGCCAAGCATTTTAAGGCGATCTTGACAGGAAGTAGAAATCCGGGCACCAAATTTTGAGCCATGTTACATGTATAAATACAAGGCAAGATTCTCAAATCTTCCAATTATTTTTTTAAATAAATGTGGTATTCATCTCGCAAATAAACCATAATCATATGTACTAAATAGTATTCTGCCAAAGTAATACAGATAACTAGGGGGATATACATTGATGAGACTTCAAATTTAATATTCCAATCAAAATAATCTTCAGAAAGTTTCACAAGTAAAGAATATACTTGAGTCATTGCAAAATTTTACCTGAAGAGGCGCCACAAGGTTGCTAACGCCTGTATCTGCACTGAATACAAGATTGAGATCAACCAATGAAGAGTTGACACATGTAACGCTGCAAATGCAATCACGTCTACGATCATAGCAGCAGGTACTGTCACCCCAAAAAGCATCCCCAATATAGCAATTCCTTTGATGGAATAAATAAAGAGGAAACCCATAAATATCCAGAGGGTAGACCAAATTTGTATTGCATTCAAAGAGATCATTCCTAGGACTCCTGCAAGTTCAGTGTTCAACTTGAAACCTGCAGGGACTCCCATCAACCACACACACCCTGAGCGCAACAAATTGTTTGTGATGTCACTAGCTAAGTTCAAAACCCATGAGCAATCAGATTCTGTGTAATGTAAGAGTGCAAAGCCAAACACGTTTCCCAGGAGCATATCAACAGCTAAACTTGACCAGACAGAATGCTTATGTAAAGCAGCTTTCTCCGCATATTCCACACATGACAGAGACCTTGCCAAAAGAAAGAGAAATGTTCAGCTAAAGCTAATGAGGGAAGGAGAAAAAGTAACCGCACTAGAAACTGAATATAGCGACATATACCATTCCATACACAATCATACAATTGAAAGGAACTCAGCATGAAGACAACATATCAAAAAATCTTGAATCAAACCATAAGTACATGGCATTTAAGACTATTGATTTTAAGAATTTCTGCTTATTCTGCATATACCCTTTCCATACCTGAAACCATTTTCTTTAAGGAAGACTGGCCAGTATAAGATCTGACTGGAGCGGATTTGGATGTTTATACATGTAGTTCTAAACATCTTTAGAGACGTAATGCATATCCACGATTCTGAAGCATGAATGCCAAAGCTATGGATAAACTGGAGAACAACATAGAATACAGTGGACAATGAAGCCAAGAAAAACGCCAATATTTGACATATGAAGGTAAGAAACCTGAAAAGCCAAACCATGCGGTGTTAAAAACGGTACATCATAATGGGATATAAGGAAGTATAATGAAAAAAGTCCAGAAGAAAATACTTGTAGACAACTGAAAATTGAAAAAACGATCTCTTGGAGCCCACATGTCTCTTGAAATCGACTGTAGCTGCAGTAGCACTGTTGATTGCCAGAACCACTGTATCCTGTATTTAGAGATTGCAGAAGTAAATTTACAAATAGCTGAAGGTTTAAGAATTAAAAGAGTACAAAAAAGGAGGAATTAATTGATCTTTGTTACCAAGTCTATGAGTGGCTGCTTTTGGTGAAGTTCATCAACCCACTTAGGTTTCTTGAGAGGAGCTCTTAATAGTTGAACA
Source organism: Pelargonium myrrhifolium (assembly GCA_036897405.1). Taxonomy (NCBI): domain Eukaryota; kingdom Viridiplantae; phylum Streptophyta; class Magnoliopsida; order Geraniales; family Geraniaceae; genus Pelargonium; species Pelargonium myrrhifolium. The sequence continues at coordinate 5,529 of JAYMTK010005631.1, forward strand.
GAACCCCAAAGACCCAGCGAGAAATGATGAACACCATATGTCGGAGTTTCATATATGACAACCTAGATTTGATAAAACAAAAGATGATAGTTTAATTATCCTGCACAAAGCAATCAATAGAAGCATATGTGCTAGTAGTGACCATGACTTACATACGTGGACATCACACTGAGGCACTATTTGCTGGTTCCAATGAATATGATGCAACTTTGGAATCCAATGAATACCTTTACAATACTTTTCATATGGATGATATCCAAACTGAATCCAGTTACCACATCCAATAGACGCTTGCTTGTATTGTTCTAGTACTCCATCAAGTTTATGGGACCCACAGCTGCAAACATTGCTTTCCCTAAATATATCCTTATCATCCCACGCCAAAGCATTGCCATTGGTGGACAACTGTCTTTCATCATCTCTTTCTTTTACAACCTTTAGCAATGAAACAGAATCACTGATATCTGCACCACACTGACCCAGAAGAGAGAACATTGATTTATTGTGTAGAAATACAGGCATCTTCCTATTTACATCTTGGAGGATCCCCTGATAAAGCATATAAACACAGTATCAGAGACAAATTAGTTTGTTTTTCCAAACAGACAACAAAGATTTCCAGAACCAGAAAGTCATTATTTTAAATATCCTATTTCTCAAGATATTGCCAACCCCAACTGACAAGCCAGGATTCGACCAATCCACCATCAAAACCAATACCCAGGATTGGCTTCATATTAAGTCAGCTGAAGATAATACTTGGTGTGAACATCTTAGTATGATTAAAATGACCTATGTATTTTATTATCATTCTACATAAAAAGTTTAATCATAAGTACCCATAATTTCAATAGGGCAAAACAATTATCACATAGGGGCTCCAAGAAGCATAGGAATTTTCTGACGAACATACTGGTATCACCCTTTTCACTAAAGAGAATAAGGATATTTAGCAATGTCTTTCCTAATCATAATGCACCACCAAACCATATTGAATCAAATTATCACAAGAGTTGTATATGCTTTATAGTCATCAACCTTTATACTCTAAAGCGTAAGCCGTAAAGCTAACACATCACAGTATTCTAAGTTTATTAGTTTATGTTATTTCTTGTGGTTGATGATAATCAATTGAGAACTGTTTATGACGTAATTGTTGATGTAAAACTGTGGAAAAGAAAAGAATGACAACATCAATCAAATTCCCAAAAAGTAGCAAAAGCATTTATAAAACTGCTTCCAGAAAGTAACAATTTAAAAGCTCAGCATGACAGTAATATGATATTCAGAATCAAACAATACGTCATTCAGAAAACTGCATATAAGTAATTGAATGTTTTGTGATCCATAAGCTTCAAAAAACCATTCCCCTTATCATCGAAACAGTTACATCGGTATCGCATGGGAAAAAAATCTAATATATTCTTCTAAAGGTTCCACATATAAATTGAAGTAACACAATCATCAAAAGCATTAGCATTTTCTACATCTTTCTTCCCAACATAGAAATATAGATCAAATAAGCCTTTGCTCTTCCCGTGGAAGATCGTATCTATTCCAGCGGACTTGTATTAATATATGCAGCTGTTCTTCTTTTGCAAGTCTAACTCAGGATATACTCATGAACAAAACTAATACAAGACATTTGATATTAGAATACAATAGGAAGTATCACAATTCACCAGTCCTCTACTTAAACTACCTGCATATGCAAATACTCAAAATGATAATACGATTGCAATTTATACCTTAAGATCAGATTGGCAAGTAGAGAGCAAGACTTCATTACAGGCAAAAGCCACAACAATGTCAAGAGAAGTTGAAGAGCATGAGATAAACCAACCAAACAACAAACTGGAAGATGAAGGTTGATTTATCGATAACTGCTCCGGCCACCAAACCCTACATTTCCTTCTCATTTTCATCTCATGGTTTGAGCTAATTCCTTGCTGGTGATTGTCACAGCCCCCCCTGCAACACATACAAGTAAACCACAATTTTAAGCTGTATCCAAAATTCAAACAAAAATAATACCTAGATTCTCATAAAAACCCTAAAAACATAAAAAGCGCGTCTCTACATACGACAATCAATAGTAACAGACTACGATTCAGAATATCATTTTCTTTCCTTTTCCCGCATTTTCGCGGGACACAAACAGAGTGTCGAATGAAATTAGAAAAAAAACAGACGAATTTACGTCAAAAACCAAGAAATTGCGATGAAGACGGACAGGAACGATGGAAAAAAACAAATCAGACTAGAATTACTTGGAAATCAAATCTCTTAATACAAGAAAAGATATATATACATACATATGTAATGGTGAGTGCGGTTAATTGACAGGAGAGAAAGTGGGAGCTGAGCAGCAGCAGCAGGAGCAGAATGGATCGCTCTCTCATTGATGGATTTAAGAGCACCAAATTAGCATTGCATTGGCGTCTCGATGCCGGCCGGAGCTGTGAGAAGAAGAAGAGTACAAAGTAGATTTGTCAGCTGGGAACAATACAATTCAATTCAATTCAATACTATATATGGGCCTACAATAATCATTCGAGTTTGCTTAGGCCCAGGCCCAGGCCCAGGCCCAACCAACTAATGGTAAGTGATTAATTATTATAGGACATGACCTCAAAAGACCACCAATGTGTAGTGTGGTTGTGTTGAGAGTAGAGCTGGCAGCGACAGACAGGAAATTAGTGTATTTAAACTCGTATATTTTGTAAGAGATAATTGCAGATGATCCTTTCGAACTTTGAAGGGTTGGTAGATGACCCCCTTAACTTTTTTCGTTAGCACATAACTCCTAAACTTGTAAAAAATCAAATTCCGTTTACTTTTCCGTTAAATCTAACGAAAAAACACTCTCTCTCTTCACATGCCTTGCACATGACTTGTTAATTTTTTTAAAATACTCATTTTACCCTTTTTCTCCATTTCATTTATAAGTTAGAAGATTTGAAATTTCCGGCGCCGAAATCTTCAAGTGTTTGAAGTTTCCGGTGCCGGAAATTTCAAGTGTATGAATTTTCCGACGCCGGAAACTTCACATATTTGTCGGAAACTTAGAGTATTCGTCCGAAACTAAATTTTTTTCCCGGAAACATAAAACATTTGCCAGAATTTGAATTTTGTTCTTGTTTTATATTAGAACATCCCTTAAATTAATACAAACCAAATCAAAATCGCTATAATCCAAAATCTAATCGAAGCACAGTAATTCAAAATTAAAATCACAAACTACTTCTTCAACGATCAAAATCAAATACAAAATAAACAACACAAAACAAAAATTACAGAGCTTAGATTTGAAAAAACAAAAAACCAAACAACATTCAAGATCTGTTGTGCTCTGCTCACAATTTTTTCCACTAAATCTTGTAAGTAACTTCTTTTCAATACCATAAGAAATGTACATCCTAAACCACTGACAACATAAATAGTCACTTAACCTTTATAAAGAGAATTCATAATAAACTTTACTCAGGACCTTTGCATTTCCCAAAGAAAGGACTCCCGATAAAGGACCCTAATTTTGGATTAGCTTTCAGTGTTTTAGATGTCAGGCGGTCGAGCTCCGTGAGGATGTCCGGCGAGAGGAGCCGGCACTGCAGATCCGAAAATGAGCAATGTGGAGACGTCCGGCGAGAGGATCCCGTGCAGTCCTCCGGCGAGCAGATCCGTGCAGTTCCAGCGAGCAGATCCGTGCAGTCCTCCGACGAGCAGATTCGTGCAGTCCTCCGGCGAGCAGATCTGTGCAGTCCTCCGGCGAGCAGATCCGTGCATTCCACCGGCGAGCAGATTCGTTCAGTCCACCGGCGAGCAGATCCGTGCAGTCCACCGACGAGCAGATCTCTGCAGTCCACCGGCGAGCAGATCCATGCAGTCCTCCGGCGAGCAGATCCGGCGCCGCCGTCGTCGTCGAGCAAGTCCAGCGCCCTCCCCCTCCGACGTGTTATCCTTCCAACCCCGGCCGCTTCTCCGCCGCGGACCTCACGCACCTCGCGGCCAAAACCGCCATCTCCCTCGCCACCGTCGGGTCCGGCGGCGGCCCACACCGGCGGTCGCAGATCCGTTCGTTATCTCGTCGTGCTTGATGACCGGCACCGCCCAATCCATGGGGAGGGAGGGTTGTAGTTGACTTGTAGATAGGGGTTGTGAGAGAGGGGTTGTGAGAGATGGAGTGTAAGAGATGAAGGAGTGAATCTGTGAGAGGGGTTGTGTTATTTTCTTTTTCTTTTTTTGAAATTAATAAATAATTTCAAAAAAAACAAGGGTATTTTAGTAATTTTACCACAAATTAATAATTTTAACGGTCAAATAGGTTTTTGGGATAATTGCAGATGACTCCCTCGAACTTTAAAGGTTTGACAGATAACCTCCCTCAACTTTTTCCGTTAGCACATAACCTTCCAAACTTGCAAAAAACCAAATTCCGTTAAATCTAACGGAAAAACATACTCTCTCCTCACATGTCCTGAACATGACCTATTTATTTTTTAAAATACCCATTTTACCCTTCTTCTTCATTTCATTTTTAACTT
>JAYMTK010005632.1:0-10072 GCA_036897405.1 Pelargonium myrrhifolium
TGATACAAAATTTAAGTAATTTAATAAATTCGATTCGTACAGAGGACCCATAACTTATTCAGAAGATGGTTGCACGGGAGCAGGGGCATACATGTCGAGGAGGGTGACGTGGGAAAAGAAGTCGACCCCGAAAAAGTGGAATATTCTTACAAATGTCAATACTTTCATAAACCAAGATGGATGGTTGGAGAGACAACCTAAGCCTATATTTTAAGTATCATAAAGTTTGGATTAATATGTTAAACACCACACATTTTATGTTACCTTTTTTGTTCTTCTAGTTTTTGTTCATGTGTACTAAATAATGAAAAAATAAATGTTTACGATTGTTTTCATCAGTTGAGCTGGAGCATCTTTTACTTTTTAATTCCAAACTTCACTTCACATGATTCAAGAGATGAACCTATGACATCCTGTAAAGAGATACAAGTCTTGACCACTGAGTCATATTTTAAGGAACAAATTTCTATTTATTTATTTTACGGTAAGTTACAGTTCACTATCATGTACTTAAGCCTATTTGTGCTTCACTGCTCTCAATTATAGTATTAACTATTAACTATTAACTATTAACTATTAACTATCCTAAACTTTTCAAACGTTTGTAATTCGCTTTTTCGTCTAATTGCGGTCAGTTAAAAGATAAAAAGACGAAAATGTCCCTAACAATTCACTACTATGTACTTTGTACTTCTAACATTTCACTACCCGAAGAGCTTGAGATGTTAGGGGCATTTTCGTCTTTTCATCTTTTAACTGACAACAGTTAGATGGAAAAACGATTTGCAAATGTTTAAAATGCTAGCGGTAGTTAATAGTTAATTTTATAATTAAGAGTAGTAAAGTGCAAATGGACTTAGTTACATAGTATTGAACTGTAATTAACTCTTTACTTTATAAACTAATTATCATAAATCACAAATTGCAATTAATGCTAATTCATAATATATGACAAATAATTCAACAAAAGTTCCAAAAACATTTAATTCAACACCTATTACCCCACAATTAATACCATCATACATAGTAATTTCTTACAATTTTATCCACACTATGTTCATGAATCCATTGCTAATCAATCTTCAAAGTTCAAATACACCAATGTTCTTGGCTTTCTCTTCATTGTGTATGATCAATTCTGCATCCATAGCACACTCTTCACAATCACTTCAACAACATGCATTTCACTAATCTCCCTCTAGTTTTGCTTCTCATCTTCTTCTTGTTTGGCTTCTCTCAATCAATACCTATCTCACAATCTCTAGTTTCAAGAACCATCACTGTTGATCAATCAGGACATGGTGATTTCACTACTGTGCAACAAGCTATTGATGCTGTCCCACCAAACAACAAGGATTGGATACAAATCAATGTAAAAGCTGGTGCCCTCATTATAGTACATGTTAGATATTGTATGTGTTTTCTCATGAGATATCGCATATACTTTGATCTATCGCCTAATAATTTTTTTTCATTTATAACAATCGTTTTATTTTGTTTATAGATTTCAGGTCAAATATGTCTCCAAACTTTTTTGATTAGTGAAAAGGTGAAGATCCCTCGGGACAAACAATTCATAGCTATTGAGGGAGAGAGTAGAGACAACACTATCATTCAACCTATTATTTTTTAAAATGAAAATATAGTACTAATTTTATCTGTTTGATCGATTATGTCTGATTTTTTAAACAGTTTTATTTGATGATTGTTGTTGTTGTCGTCGTTGCAGAACACATACGACAAAGTGATACCCCCGAGGAAAGGATGGACCAATTACATGGGCACCAGCAGCTCTAATAGGAGCAGACAAGGCTTCTTTCTATCGTTGCACCTTTAGTGGTCTGCAAGACAAGTTGACAGACTCACAAGGTCGACACTATTTCGAGTCTTGGTTCATTGAAGGTGCAATAGATTTTATTTGGGGTGACACAATCCATTTATCATGTAAGAATGAAAAGTTGAAAGTAAGTTTGGTGTAAGATCGTACATTTCAAAATGTTATCAAGTCACAACATCAACTAGACTGGTGCCAAACCATTTAATTAGATCAACGCCAGGACCAAGTGGTGGGGGGAGTTACATTACAGCACAAGGTCGAAAGAACATAAATGACACAAGTGGTTTTGTATTCAACTTCGTGTCTGTGGGAGGGACTGGCTCCGCGTATCTTGGAAGAACCTATGGTCAATACTCAAGAGTGTTGTTTCATGGGACAAAAATGTCAAATGCTGCTGTCCCAGAAGGATGGGACTCGTGGAAATTTTCCGGGAATGAGTAAATTTTTTTCACCGATTTCTAATTTGTTTTCATTGTAATGAGATACTATTTAAGTTGTTTAACTTTGATTTCTGCATAGGACCGATAATTTATTCAGGGGCATATATGTCCAAAAGGGTGAAATGGGAAAAGAAGTTGACCCGAAAAGAGTGGGATATGCTTACAAATGTCACAACTTTCACAAACCAAGATGGGTGGTTGGAGAAACAACCTATACCTCTATCTTAGGCTTCATTTTCGTGGCTAAGCTTAGGGAATGGAATTTTTTTAAACAAAAATATAGTACTTTTTTGTTGTTCTTTTGGCTTTTGCTTCTATGTCATAAAGGAGAAAGCTATTGAAGGGAATGAAGAAAAGAAGAAGAAAAATTCAATGTGATTCCTACAATTTTTCTCCATTTGAATTCAGTTTAGTTCTTTAATTATTGCTACTTAAAATTCATTTTTGTATTTCGTATTTGAACTCGAAAATTTATGTTATCGACAAATGTTAATTCTACCGCTAAGTTTTTAGGTGATGGGTCAAACATAAATGATTGTGGGACCCATGTCCATGTCAGTGCACCTATAACATGTCGCCCTTAGGGAGCCACCGGCAGAGCACAAATAACTCAATCTGTCGAGGAGCACGGGAAGTGGCCCACCCTCTTTCATAGACGTATGTGATTGTCGTGAACTATATCTCTTATAGATGATATACAATTCAAGAACGATTATTCGTAGCAAATCTATTGCAGATGTTAGAGATAGATGCACGAATTTACATCTCTTTTGAACTGAATTTTAGTTAAACAGGCTCAACCCGAAACCCGAATTACCACGAATACCACCTATCAATCTCAAAGAAGTCTTGCAAAAGTTGGTAACAAATTGTGACTACACATTTGGCAACTTGGCAAGCTTCAACTCCAATTGGTGTCTCTTCCAATAGGACCCACAAAAAATCATTAGAGAAAAAAAGAAAAAAAAAAAAGCTTATGTGTCACCAAAACTTAGGGCCACACATTTCTCAATTCTTCTTGCTATTCTGAATCGTCCGCCAAATTGGCGGTCTCTCAGAAAAATCACTACACAAACAGATAAGGAACCAAACCTCTGTCTCTGGTCTCAAGCTCTCATTTTTATCATAAGCCCTAGATTTTTTCTCGCTGATTTCTCTATTCTCTGTCTCTAATGAGCTCCAATCCAAGCGCAATTCGCTGACCCCAAAACCCAAATTTTCCTGGAAATTTTGAGAAGCTTTTGAAAATTTTGAGTCTGCATGGTTAGGCAACAATCCGGGTCGTCGTCCTTCAGGTTTTGGTACTTGAAGCAGTTGGAGCAACCATGTCCATGGCTCTGGTCACCATTGCTCATCACCCACTCTCTTCTTCTTCTTCGTCTGCTGTGTTTAGCTTCGCTCTCCGTCAAGGTTCTGGTTTCTCGTCACCGCCTTCCTCTCGAATACGCCATCGCTTCTCTTCTCGCCGATGGCTGAACTGTTCCAATGATTCTTTCAGGTTTTTCTGTTTGTCTGTCTTATTATTATTATTATTTTTAGTTTAGGAACTAATTGGGTGGGAAAATGAGTGAAAAAGTTTGAATTTTTAGGTGGGTTGTGGTGGGAAATGAAGATAGGAGAAGGGAAATTTTGACTGTTTTTTTGGGTAATGTGAGGAATTTGAGGCTATTGCTCAACTGGGTATTTGACTGTTGTGTGGTTAGTTCAGTTTCTAATTCTGTTTGCCTGGTGAGAAAATTAGCGCTCCATATTGAGTTTTGAGTGTTTTTTTGTGGGGGGTGATGTGTATTGTGTGAAATTTGAGGCTATTGCTCAACTGGGTATTTGGCTGTTGTGTGGTTAGTTGAGTTTCTAATTCTCTTTGTCTGGTGAGGAAAGGTTGGATCTGGAAATGTTGAATTTTGAAATTACTTGTTGGTTTGGTTGTTTTAGTTTCTGGTTCTTTTCTCCAGTTTGTGCTCTATTTGTGTGCTGGCTTGGGAAAAGAGGAGTTTTTTTTATTAAAAAAGAATTATATATGAATTTTAGGATTGAACTGTGAACTAGATTAACAGAATTGTTTACCTAGTATGGTTGTTCTCTTACCCACCTGAGCAGAGTGTGACTCATGGATCCAATTTCACAGCTGTTATTTGATCTTTAATCATTTCTAGATAACCAGTTTGTTCCTTTATGGCCTGTTGAAATTCGAATTTTCTGGCCTTTCAAGTTGAATGCATTGGGAATGTGACTAGATTTTTAATTCAGACATGAAAAAAGCAGTTAACGAATTTGAAACTTTATGTGATTTGTTTTTGTTTTCTTTGATACTATAGTAACTAACCAAGGAGTGAATTGAGAGTGTTAGTTTCTGCGGACAAGAGAAAAAATAAAGTTTGTTGAACTGTTTATATATATATATGTTAATCTTCTCATGCTTCTCTGTTATGGAAATTACAGAGGCAGTACTTGGTATATTAATATGTAGACCTTTGGAACCAGTTTCATTTTCAGTAATACGATCAGATTATGGTATATGACTCAGTAATTTTCTTTTCCTTTTTCTGGTTATAGGTTTGAAAACTCTAGTCCTAGATGTTCAATAACAAATACTGACGTACCCTTCAATCACGTCGCCACTGAGGAGGAGTTTCAAGAAGATATTTCAGATAGTGAAAATGATAGTTCGGTCTCGACTGTCCATCGCATATCTGATGTCCTCGAAACTGAACCCTTAACTTTGCTGTCTGGAAGCACTTATGTGGATAGTCTTTTAACAATATTGCCTGTAGGTTCTTCCCTCTAGTGTGGTAGTTCTTTTCCTCTGGCTTTGAATATCTTGTAAATTATAAATAATTCTGTACTTCCCTGACATTTTATCCTCTCATTCACCTATCTGTTATTTTTAGGTTTTATCAGAAGAAGAACAGAAAGTTCTTGCTGCAACGCCAGCCCATCCAGCCGGATTGTATGGTAAGAGGAGACTAATAATTGGCCAATTGGGATTAAGATTTTTGGACGGTTGATATATTGACATGTTGCTTTGTATTATTGTTGTTACTTGTTCTTCTTTGGGCTAAGAAAATTTTGATGCTGTAACGGCCTGTGTTGTGATTTCATATTTCTCTTTATCACAATGTCATTTGCTTTGCATCATTGCAACTCTATGTTTTGTTAATGATGTGATGACAATATTATTTGAAGTTTGACCTCTTCTCCAATTTCTTTGGCACACTTTATTTCTTCTTGGTATTGATGTCTGTTACTTGAACTCTAAATTATTTGTCTGCGACAGTATTGAGTAAGCGAAAGTCTCTAATCGCAACTACAATTTGTTTCAGCTCTCTATGCTAGTTGCTTAGCCGGGAATCTGGTGGAACAGCTTTGGAATTTTGCTTGGCCTTCTGCTATTGCATTGCTTCATCCTAGCCTTCTTCCAGTAGCAGTCATCGGTTTCTTTGCTAAGGTTGCAGTTTGTCTTCTTAAAATTTGTTAAGCACGTAGAATAAGATGTATGAGAGAGTACTTTCTAACAGTTTCCGTGCTAACCAGATTGCAATTATCGTTGGAGGTCCTTTAGTTGGCAAACTTATGGATCATTTTCCACGAGTACCAGCATATAATTGTTTGAATACAATCCAGGTGACTATTACTTTAGATCCAAATTTTACCGATGACCATTTTTCACAAGTTTTCACTCGCTAACAATTCTGCTTCTGCCAGGCAGCTGCACAGCTGTTATCTGCTGCAATGATAATTCATGCACATTCCGTTCCTTCTACTTCAGCGTCGTCCCTGCTTCTCACTCCTTGGTTTATTGTACTAGTGTTAGCCGGGGCTGTTGAGAGGTTATCGGGAGTGGCATTAGGGGTTGCTATGGAGCGAGATTGGGTTGTGCTGGTATTACTATCTTGTTCTTTCTCTGTCCAATTTATGTATTATGCTGTGCTTGTCCTTAACTAGAGCTTTCATGTGTTCAGTTAGCAGGAATAAATAGGCCTATTGCACTTGCGCAAGCAAATGCAATTCTCAGTCGAATCGATCTTCTCTGTGAGGTGTTTGCTAACTTTATGGCCTTCTGTAATTTGAACAGAATAATCTGTTAAATTTCATATGACTGTATGTGAAATCGGTAACCTATATGTTTATCTTCACAACTATTACAGATAGCTGGAGCATCACTTTTCGGCATTCTTCTCTCCAAGTATGACCCCGTTACTTGCTTGAAGATAGCTTCTGTGCTGATGATATCGTCATTGCCTGTCGCGGTAACTATTTTTTTACTTTTGCTTTTGTTCCTAATTAATCCATGGCATTTTTATATTTTAACACTGTTTCTCAGATCGGTTTCACATGCTTAACCAACACGCTTTCTACTGGGGTTCTTGAACGCACCAAACCGTTTAATTGTTGCAGAACAGTCAACGATGGATCGCTGCCTGATTCCGACCATATTGGTAAGTTTGAATAGTTTTTTTTTTTTTTCCTTTTGTGTGATTAACTGAATATGTATATTCTTCTTATTTGCTGATTGTATCTTTTGGTTACAAGCAGATGTTGGCATTGAAGCTATCAAGCTTGGGTGGAAAGAATACATGCAACAGCCAGTTCTCCCAGCAAGCTTGGCCTATGTGCTTCTCTACTTCAATTGTGTCCTTGCTCCGGGCAGTTTGATGACAGCTTTTTTAACACAGCGTGGTACTTCCAAATTCCTCTCTTTTCATTCATAATTTGTGGGAACCTCTCCATGAGTCCTCTAGACCAGATAGGTTCAGACCCTAGGTTTTCATGTCCGGGTGGAATTAAGATTTAAGACAGTATCTGCAAGTGCTTTGTAGTAAACGTGGTACATATCAAAATGGCATTCTAGCTGATGCGGGAGATAGAGCCCACTGGGTGTTGCAGTGATGTCAGTGGATCCGAGAGAGACGAGCCAATGAACATGTCCACATTGTTTCAATGTATGCCTAGGCTGTGTTTTTGCATTCCGAGCTCGTTTGAGGGGTATTTTGGTCATATTATATTTTTTTTGGTAATTTTCTAATATTTTAATTCAAATTTATTTGTGTTGGAATTTGGGCTAGGGGTTATAAATAATGGTTGCATAACTTCTTTGGAGGGTTTTTATCTTGTGTTTGATTTCAAATTTTAGAAGAGATCTATGGTTTCTCTGTTCTTTTCGGCTGTCATTTCCAATAAGATTTGCATCACTAGCTTTGTTGGATCCACGAAGATTGTTTTTCTCTATACTTGATCCAGTGAACTATTAGAAAGATTTATTATCTTCTGCGCGCAAAACCTTCTCAACAGCTTTTCTTGGGAACTTGACGGCATTTCACAATAAAATGTGAATTTGTTTTAACAGGTTTGAACCCGTCCATTATTGGTGGATTTAGTGGACTATGTGCTTTCATGGGTGTTGCTGCAACATTTGCATCGGCAAGTCTGGTCAGGCACTTCGGCATTTTAAAGGTAGCTTCTTCTGTTTGCCTTTTTTGCTATCTTCAATTAAAATAACCTATTCATGTTCTAACGCGTATTGACTTATTTTATCAGGCCGGAGCAGTTGGATTGATATTTCAAGCTTCACTTTTAACCTTAGCTGTTGGAGTTTTTTGGACCGTGTCTCTTTCCCGGCAAAGCCCGCTGCTTGTCTTTTTGTCTTTGATTGTAAGTAGTATCTTTCTGATCATCCTTTTGGAGTAAAATCGACTGTGCTGTTATGGTTATTTGGATGTGACAATGCTCTAAAAATTTGGAGAACACATCGGCATATGTTAGTAACAATATATAGGTAATCTAGCAATACTCAAAACGTTAGGAGATAACGCTCTAAAATTTGATATTAACAAGTTATATAATATTTTTCTTCTATCCTATACTATCTTTGGATTATAATTTCGATTCAGGAATGAGAATCAAGAATCGGAATGGGAATGAGATTCTCATCATACATGTTTGGATTAAGATTTTTCTGGTCATGAGAATGGCTTTGGAATTTTAAAATTTTAAATCCAAATGCTACCTAAGTTTGAAACTATGAGATATGATAAAAATGGGAAAAAATGTTGAATCTGTCGTGAAATCGCGATCCTCTTTTCTTTTTCACTCAACTCCAAATGTTCATATATGAATTTAAGAAGCTGAACTTTCTTCTACTTGACCCTAATATGGCTCTACGAAACTTCATTAAACTACCTAAAACACTTAGAATTATCTCGTAAGGACCTCTCCATCTCATAGTTTTCTTGCAATGAGAAAAAGTTAACGTGTTCCCATGTGCAGGTACTATCGAGGTTGGGACATATGTCTTATGATGTCGTGGGGAACCAGATTCTTCAAACCGGGATCCCATCATCTAAAGTGAACCTTATTGGAGCAACGGAGGTTTCCTTTGCGAGTTTGGCAGAGTCTATAATGTTGGGAGTTGCAATAATTGCAAATGATGTTTCTCATTTCAAGTTTCTAGTTATGTTATCGTTTCTATCGGTAGTTGGAGCTGCATTGTTGTTTTGCCGGTGGTTGTTGAATCCAACAGAAGAACAAAAAATCCTTTTCTCTTTTCATCCCCAGTTTAGTTCCTAATGTAAGCGCGTTTCTTTCTTGGTCGTTTCTTTGGTTGATTAGCTTTATATTGTCGTTGTCGTTGTTCATATAGCCCTCTTTTGTCCTCTTTGACAGTTGCTCTGCTCGTTGGTGGGTGCTTCAAAATTAAATGGAGCCACGATACATACCTCTTTACATTTATCTATATAAAAACACACACGAGGTATATTCTTTTAACTCAAAATTTGGTTGTGCACTGTATTTGTTGTTAGATAGATGTAAAATTTGTAACACATGATAGTGTAAGATGTACATACAAACTTGATTACGTTTATACCAAGTATCGGCCCTTCCCTTGTGGGGAAGGGACATTTGGTTTTATCACGCTTTGAATATACGAGATTGTTCGACTCAAACTGCCCATTTCTATTGAAATATATTTATTGAATGACTTTGTTCTCATATTGACAATAACGGATGAGAAAATTGATGATTATCATCGGGTTAAGGATGATGCATGTATCCAACACTTGTAACTATTTGTAGTTTTAGTGGATGATCTTGATAGGTTGAAGTTGATTTCATGTACTTCAAGAGCCTATTTACATAGGAATGCCAGTTTTTGTTGTATGTACATCTCTTCATGCACAAAATATAGTCAGTTTGAAATTATACCAATTCATAAATTGGAAAAAAAGGGTCGGTGCATTGCCTGCCATTGTGGGGGTCTCGAGAAGTCATTTATGTATAGTCTTCCCCATATTTATCAGGATCGCCAAACGTTTTGAAACGTGGAACGAAAATGGCAACGTGAATCGTTAGGGGTTGAGAGCTTATTTTGAACGTTTAATTTGAAACCTCTTGCGATTGCATAGAGGTTGTTTCTTTGACCTACTCTCGTGACCTCAATGTTATAAGGTAACAACCTTAGAGCTTGTTTGGTAAGTCTATTCAAGTTCTATATAAATTGTCTATAAATGATTTGTAGCGCAAAAGTTGTTTGGCAAAAATCACAACATGAATGTCTATAGATTTGGGTGACATTCAGAGATTTTGCCATTCATACCTCCTGTGAGAGATTGTTCAAGCTCTATATCACTTTTATACCCAAAATATCCCTCCACACACGAACTTCTTTGTTATAAACCACACCTACTGATTGCCCACATGAGCCTTTCTGTTATTTTAACCACCATCATCAAAGCTCGCTCACTCATAATCATTTGTTTTGAAGCAAGCTTGAAGTTGGAATATAAAGACAAGATGATGG
>JAYMTK010005633.1:0-10072 GCA_036897405.1 Pelargonium myrrhifolium
AAAATTCAAACCCTCCCCGGAAACTTGAAGTGTTCTTGAATTTTGAAGAAGAACGACAAAATGGTCATTTTCAAAAAATTGAGGTCATGTGCGTAGCACATGATGAGAAAATGGAATATTTCGTTAAAAATTTGAATATTTCGTAACGGAGTGGTCCCTGTCATAATAAAGGGTAGTCAAAAGTTAAAATAAAACCTTAGGGTATTCATACGCAAATCGTGTATAATACACGGGTGCCATATGTAATTAACCCTAATATCAATGCCTCGTACTTTCACCTTGAATGGGGGTGCTGCGTTAATAGCATGAGTGAGATTCGCATAAAATTTACGCACCACATCAAGAGATCCTTTTGTTTTGGTGTGTAATGCAAGTGTATGCCACCCTATATTATTAATTCTCTCTTGAAACCGGAACCCCTCATCCATATCTCTAGCAAAGCCTCGTTCAAGGATGGGGGAAATATTCCTTCCAATGAGCTTCTTATAATGGTTTTGAGCTCTCATACTCTCGAACCGGCGACGGTCTGGTTGATACTCTTTCGGGATAGGGTCCCCAATGGGTTCCTCTTCCCATTGAGAAGGTTCACTTGAATCCATCTCAATTGGCTTCTCTAAATTGGCCCTTTCACCCTCTGATTGGGATGATGAAAGGTCAGTTGGAGCATCACTACAGTTGGAGAATGCACAAATTCTCTTCCCCCTAGTGCTAACCATTATGTGAGATGTGAGTGAGCTAGAGTTAGGTAAGGATTGAGCAAAGAAAGGAAAAGCAACCAAAAATCCCAACAATTCAGTTCACACAATGAAAAACAAGGATTAATGAAGAGATATCACCTGATGGGAGTGGAATAACCCTCTAGATCTTTCTTCACTTACTTGCTTGGAGAGGAAAATCTTGAATGATCTTCAATGTAGTCCACTTGGAAGACTTGGGGAGCAAGGAATGGGCAAGGGTTTTGGAGAGAGAGCAAAGAAGGTTTTGGGGGCAGTAATTTTGTTGCTTTCTATGTTGGAATAGATGTAATATGATGCCCAACCACTTAAATATGGATCCCTCTCTCAAAAACCTAAAAATTCCCGATTTTGGGTATCTGCACAGAATGTCGCGGCATTATGAGATTGTCGCGGCAATGGGTCACGTGCCCTTAAAATGTCACGGTAGGACGTTTTGTATACCCATCCCAAAATTTCCACTTATTACAGATTGTCGCGGCATTCTGGCATTGCCGCGGCAATTCCTCCTGAATTGCCTTCTTCTGAAATTTAAATTGTAAAAATGAAAAACAAAGGCTTAGAATAAAAACCTAGGTTGTCTCCCAATAGAGAGCAATTGTTGAACGTCGAATGCCCGACGCAAGGCCCCTCCCAAGAAGGGGCCAAGAAACCTTTCAAAAGAACCGGGAACTATGAGTTCCAACCAAAACACGCGACATCAAGTGTCGCCAAGAGCCATCTTTTCCATTGCTTGGATTAATTCGATGGGGCCGTCCTCATCACCTTCATCCTCCTCATAAGAATATGTGGGGGTGAAGGACATGCTTACTTCACCAACTCGCAACTCCATCTTGACTGTGTCCATGTCTATACGGGCCCGGGCTGTGGCCAAGAAAGGTCTTCCGAAAATAAGGGGCACTCGAGCATTGGGATCGTAGTCAAAACCATAAAAATCAGCAGGGAAAGCATGTTTCCCTATGGACACCAGGACATCTCTGGCGATCCCAATGGGCTTGGTAAGAGCACCATTGGCCAATTCAACGGAGGCAGACACCTCCTCAAGCACTCCTATCCGCAACCTTCTGAAGGTTTCGAGAGGCATCAAATTTACTGAGGACCCTGTATCACAAAGCCCTCGGGACCAAATGTCACTTCCCAACTTGCACGTTAGGGTGAAACACCCTGGATCACCTCTCTTATCAATCTCCACCTGCTGCTTCAGGGGCTCTATCATCTGCCGCAATGATTTCTTCTTCAGGTCCCTCGTGGTCTCACCACCCGCAATAGCCATGGCTTGCTTCTTCTTCTCCTCTCTGGGGTTCACAGTATCACTTGGGATTGTGCCTGGCTGCCTTGAACTAACAAATTTAGCAATCTGCTCAACCTTTGTCTCCAGCTTCCTTAGAGTCGCTTTAGTATTTTTCTTTGAAGCTTGTAGCTCTAGGATAGCTTGGTTCATCATCCCTCGGTCTTGAAGAGATTTTGTGATGAACGTCCTCAAGATGTATTCAAGAGACAGGGGAGGAGGTTGTGTTGGAGCATTGCTCGCCTAATTGAAATTTCCTTGGCGAGGAGCAGAATGCTGAAATCCTTGGGGCTTAGGAAACCCTGGAGGAGCGTAAGTCTGTTGCCCTTGATTCTGTGGGGGAGGGTTCAAGATGTTGCTCGTGTTTCCATAACTCAGAAGTGAGTTATTCCTTCCCACGTAGTTCATTGAAGTCATAACTTCAGGGCACGTGTCATGCGAGTGTCCTCCTCCACAGGTTTCACACACTACAACTTCTTCAGCTGGTGTATCTTCTTGCACAGCGTTCAAATGGGAACCCAGATTCATTAACTTTTTCTGATTGCTTAGAATTTCAACAAGTTGTTCCTGGATTGCCTTGATGGCAGACTAATTAGAGATACTTCTAGCGGAAGCACCTCCTTTATACGTGTCTTCACTGGTCTGGTTACTCGTAACTGTCTCAATGATAGCGCGCATCCGCTCAGGTTCCCATGCCAGTAGAGAGCCACCACATGAGGCATTGAGAGTATTCTGACAACTAGGACTGAGTCCATAATAGAATGCGCGGATTCGCTCTTTGTCAGACATCTTATGGTGGGGACACGCTTCAAGCATACTCTTGAAGCGTTCCCAAGCCTCATATAAGGCTTCTCCCACACGTTGCTCAGAGTCGGCAATGGCCCTAACCTTCATTTTCTTCTCTTCGTGTGAAAAGAACTTGTCAAGGAATTGTTGCACTAGGGCCTTCCAATCTGGTACTTCCTCAAAGTTGAGGGTGTAGAACCAGTCTAAAGCTCGCTCAAGTGGAGAGTAGGAGAACATGTTGAGCGCAATAACTTCTTGCGCTTCCTCATTGTTGTTCAAGCTTTCGATGGCCCTCATAAACTTATTAATATGCTTGACTGGGTCATCGAGGCCATTTTGACAGAATTGACCTATAGCTTGAACTACCGTGATCATCATGGGTTTCAGCTCAAAATTCCCTCTCTGCCGAGATACTGTTGGGCACCAATCTCCATAGCCATGGTCTCGGGCAACTCCATTGAGGTTGCCTAGAAGCCAGGCGGGAAAGTTGAATTGGGGGTCAACTCCGCCATTGCCATTATTTTGCCCATCGGGCTAACCTTGCTGCTGCTGCTGGTTATGAAACATAGGGGGCTGCTGATGCTACTGCTGTTGTTACTGTTGCTGCTGACCCACTGGAGGATCACATAAGTGAACCCCTTGTGGCCTCAACGGCTATTGTTGTTGCTGGTCGCGCTGAAGTTAAAGCTCCACTTGGAGTAAAGTTTTCAAATCGGCGATTTGCCGCTGCTGATGTTTTTGTTGCTGGAACATGGCAGTCTGAGATTGCTGCCACTATAAGAATTCCTCAGGACTGATTGCTGGTTGTGTGGTATTGGTTGTACCATATGTCACCGTCGAGGTTTTCGACACGTCTTGTGCATGGAAAAGTGAAGGTCCATGCGCTTGCTCTGTGTTTCCTCCTGTCGTGTCAACATGACAACCAAGTGCTATCGAAGTGTTGACGACACTCTCGGGATATCGAGGCAGACCTTGATTTTAGCTTGCCTCCTCTCGTGGAGGTCGAGATCCGTCTCCTGTCGGTGCTGGAGTTGTTGAAGCTATATGTTGATGTTTACCTTTCTGCGTTGCTTATCTTTGATGCTCCAAAAACATGTGCTCGGGTTCCGGGTCTATGTGTACGATTGACTTGCGACGGATGCCACGAGCCGATCGGTTCATAAACTTGAAGTAACCGTGAAATGTTGAGGGACAAGAACTACTACCTAAAAACTAACCTTAAAACTAACCCTAAATACCGTTACCACTCCCCGGCAACGACGCTAAAAACTTGGCAGGCACCCGTTAAGTAGACCAGGGTTGCACCAAGTAGTATAGGACGATGAAATCCAGATATCGATCCTCAGGGAGTGCTAGGATATTAGGGCTACTTTTTACGGCTAGTTTTTCTAAACTACTTAAAACACTAAATGGGGGATTGTGATGTTTGTGTGTGGTGTTGAGTAAGAAATCATTTAATAGCATAAAATAACGATAAAAATGGTTTAGAAAATGATCAAGAAATTGGGAGGGATGTGAATGGTGTAAATCATGGGTATGCACTTCATTTGGTTTTGTTAGGGTCGTGAGAAAACTTAGTTTATTACCTAGTGATCATAAGCCCTCAGAAGTCCTATGGTTCAGGTCCTTCCGAGACTTAGAGTGAACTTAGCGAGCATCCTCTAATAAGATTGTGGCCCCAGGCAGGATTGTCAGACATACAAGAGGTTCACATACACTCTATCATGGGGTGTACCCTTGTAGCGGGCGTAAGGAGCCTCGTTGCATACGTATTGCTAGAGGTTGTCCTCACCCTATGATTCGAATCCACATGGAATGGCACTATTGAGAAGTACCACACCATGCTAGAATCATGGTGCGGGTGATCAATCCACAACAAGCAATGAACATATAAGAACCACAGAAATAAACAATCATAAATCATTTACAACCCTAAACAAACACCAAAATCAACCCATAACCAAACCACTCACATCCCTAACCCAAAGAGGGTTAGTTACACATTCTCATAGACAAAAACATGAAAACATTCATATTCATAAATTCAAACATGTTTAGAACAATATTCAAAAGAGTATTAAACATAAACAGATCAGAATCCAAGAGTATCAATCCAACCTGACTCAACTACAACAATGGAAGCAAAGTAAACTACCAAACATGTGAAGCTTAGGTGTCAATCCTTGCTCCTTTGGAGTGTTTCCTTGTTATTGATGATTCCTTGGTGATCTCCAATGGTGGAAGAAGGCTTCTTCGTGGTAGGAGGTGTGGAGAAAGGGTGGAGTCAGGTCTGGTTCGTGGAGGTGGGTTCTTTTGAGCTTCTCCCTAAAATGATCACAAAATGCGATTTCATAGAGGTACACAGATTGCAACGGCATTTTGGAGATTGCCGCGGCAATTCCGCTTCGTACGAAAGTTGCCAAATTAGGGTTTCTTCAAATTGCCACGACATTCTTGATATTGCCACGGTAGGATGTTCTGGATATCCCCTTGATCAAACTTCAACTTCTCACAGGAATCGCCGCGACATTTGCTCCTTTTCCTGTTCCTTGTGTTGTTTTCTGGCTTCGCTCCCTTTCATGCCTTACCTAAGCTCGTGTGCCAACCTGAGAATATACATGAAACTTTGCACTAGCATTAATGTGATACAAGTAAGTGATAAATCAACAATATAAACACTATAAATGTCGGAAATACACTAAAATCAACAAAGGACCTCTCGAGTAGACATAACTCGCATTTCGAGGCAAGAATAACATAAAAGGGGCTTAAAGAGGTGTAAAATGCAGCAACTTGAAGGCATTCTAGCATGATTTAGGGTCGAATAACTAGTACAAATTACTAGTCATCACAAGTAAAGATAAACTTCCAACAATTGAAGAAAAATAGAACTTAGAACTAACAAAACTATTAAAATACGATTCAATACAGAAAAACGTGAAAAGATTCAATCTACCCGTAGTAAACATATTTTCACAACTAGCATGTGGAGAAGGCGGAGATGATGTCACGGCGTCTGCAAGTAGATCGAATATGTGGAGCTAGAAGTGATGTTGAATCCAACAGAAGAACAACTTTAATCAAGTCGAATCTGCTGAATGTATGTCTATTCAATAATTAATACGAGTAAAAGAAATATTGAACCACCATCGATCAATAAAAGATCGATGGTGTTTCAAGGAGAAATTTTTGAGGAAGAACAATAAGAGACGACGGTTCGGATTTCCAAAGAGGAGAGAAAATTGAGTGTTCTTGGACCATACTAAATTGGCATGGGCCACTCCAACTTGATAACTAATATATTTATTGGTTGAATTGATGTTAATATTCTGTTTTAGTGTTGAGTGCATTCTTTCACACATTTAATGTGTTCAAATAACTTTTAGAATTATAAAGTTGATTCAATTTTTAATGTAAGTGTAAAAATGTGTTCCTACATTGTTAACGCTTGGCTCGGTCATGCAACACAACCAACCTTTTTCTTATTTCCTCTTTCTTTCTTTTTAAATTTTCACAAATGTAAAACAACCTCATACTATCTCACAGTCTCACACCATTGCCTTTAATTATAGGAGAAATTACATAAAGCACCAACTATCCGGTTCCACAAATTGCACACATGAAATTTGGTCCGTGACTATAAGTTACTATGATGTATGATAAGATCATTATGTTCATGACACTGTTTGTTGAAGGATGAAATGACCAGATTAACCTTCATGTTGTTATTTTCTTTAGTTTAAAATGTAAATAATATTAAATTTAAAAAAAAAAAGATACATATATGAGATCTTATAGCCACATCCCCTCTCCTACAACCTTCTCTCTTCCTTTTATCTCACCAAGACCATCACCAGACCACCTCCATCTCCTCCGTTCGTGGCCTCCTTTGACCGATCCCATATATCACCACGTCGTGGATAGCAGAAGAAGAAGTCGTCGACTCGAGGCTCGCTTCGCCGTGGGCTCGCCAGAGAAGCAGACTTGCTGGCCTCTCTGTAGAAGCAGTAACGAAGCCCTTGCCTCCTCCATTCACGGCCGGCCTCGTCATGGCCTCCTCCGCTCACAGCCACCGCAAGAGCTCATCGTTTTCTTCTATTTCTCCGCTCACGGCCTCGTCTTGTTAGGTTTAGTTTCACTTTTGAATAATTTGATTTGTTTTGAAATTGTTAATGTCATGAAAATTAAATGCTCTAGATTTTGTCATGGACTAAATGAAATAATTCACTACAAGTAAAATCGCGATCGGTGGCAGAAATTTTTGTCACAAATCACTAAAATTTGGTTACGAAATTCATTCTGTGACAGAATTGTGACATAATGATTATGTCATTGTTCATGTTATCACAAATGCTTGTGACAAAAAAATTCGTCACAAATTTTGACAAAAATTCACAACTGTGACAGAAAATATGATTTACGTTACAATTTATTACGGACCCGTGATGAAAAACATGATTTTTGTCACAGTTTGTGATGAAAAATTTTCTGTCTCAGATTTTCGTCACAATTCGCAACTTTTTTTTAGTGATCATTGATGAATGAAAATTTGTTTTAATTTTTGGAAGATGAAATTAAAGAATGATTTTTAGATTTTTCGATGAAACAATGATGTTTCCGAAAAGAAATTTAATTATCTGAAAAAATGATGAATTTTTCGGTAAGATTATGAAATTTCAAGCGAAATTATGAACAATCCGGCGATGCTGAAGAACATGGGTTGATGATGATGGAAGTGAATGACAATTTGAGAATTTTAAAATTATTTTCATCATGTGACTAGCACATGACACAGTTAAACCCATTTTCGGTTAAGTTTAACTGACAAAAAGATCTTTTCATACATCATGGTAACTTAAAGTCATAGCCCAAAGTTCAGCGGTGCAATTTATGGAATCAGATAATTGAGGGGTGTTTTCTGTAATTTCTCCTTAATTTTAGTGGGTAGCACTATATTCTATACATGAAAGTTCAACCCACTCAAAATGAATGAAGTGTAGTTTTGAAACATAGCGAATAGACAAGAAAAACACCCGCGTAGGAAAAAAAACTCCATGTAACCCTTGCTTCAAAACCCTTGAGGTTCCGCCTTTTCGGCGGCTCTAACCGTCGGAGAGCCTCTCCTCCTTCTCCATTTCTTATTCTTTTTTTCTCTCCCTCCTCATTCTTCTTTCAGCACTGGCGTTTCTCTGATCCGCTGTCACTTTCGCGGCTTCTTCCCGGCCTCCTTCAACGGCCCGTCGACCTGGTCCGACCGCCCATCTTCACCTTTTGCTCCGTGTCGCTGATGTCCAGTTCTCGGCTCCCTCAAGGCTCAACCTTCCGCTTTGCCGGAAACTAGATAGGAGCTCCCTCAGTGCAACCTCCTTCCCCTCTTGTCTCGCTAACTACGTTGATGTGCCGCCTCCACCGCTGGCCAAATCCCGGCTCTTCGTCACCGCAACCTTGCGTCATGGTGTGTTGCCTCCGATGTTAGCTAAACGACCGGATCCCGACTCCCTTAAGGCCCAACCCTTCCGTTTCACCAGATTCTGGCCGGGTCTCTACCCCCGTCATCAATGCAGCCTTCATCTGCCTCTGATATGCCGGTTGTGTCTTGGTGTGCAGCCTCCCTCGCTAGCTAGACGGTTCGGTTCCGGTCCGATGCCACCAGAAATCCAGTCACCATCAACGCCCTCTTTTGGGCCGATTTTGCCGGATTTGTGCTCGCCCTCGCCGGATCCGGCGTCACCACTTCAGTTTTCGGTGTCTCTCCGACTTCAGTCACACCGGAGTCTCTTCGATTGCCTTGTCATCATTTATGATATTGTTGTTTCCCACACTGTCTTGAAAAACATCAATTTCATTCTTCAATGTCATTATTTTTTAATGGTTTATTTATTTCTTTGGTGTATATAGGCGAATATTCACAATGCTTTAATTTTATTATACCCATCTATTCAAGTATGTACTTTTATTTTATTCATGTCTCAAGAATTTTAATAAATTTAGTATTTCGCTGATAAAAAAAAGTCCAACCCAAGTCCAGTTGATAGAGTTAATTGCAGCTAGCACCTCCGCGTGCCCAGCTAATGCATATGGCCTTCTCTTTTCCGTTAGGTCTTAATTTGCTGGTCATATATATATACTAGATTTTGATCCCGTGCATTGCACGGGTAATAGAAATTTATAACGACAAATATTGTTTATATGATTAGAGAAGCGGATTTAGGTGTTTGAATTTTTCTTTCACTTCTGTGATATAATTATATTATAGATAAATTGTTCATTTCATTAGAATTGTGATGCAACTTGTTTGAATTTATTTTCATTTCAATAGTTTACTACAAATCGATTTTACGTAACACTTTTATATGTTCATTTAGAACTTGAAAAAATTTCAATGTTGACTACATGAACAATTAGAGTATAATTTTATCTTTCAAGTTCAATATATCATCTTATAAAAATAAAATAAAATAACATTTTTATTGAATTACCATCTAAAATGTTTAGTACACTAAATACGACGTCATTTAAAAACAAAAACATTAATATGACATCATCGACGAATAGATTGTATACATATTTGTAAATCATTGACAACTAATTATAATAGTGTATGATATTGACCCGAAATTAATATATACATGAGATATGGCCAGACGTGGATCAAAAATAAATAAATTTGTGGAACACACAATAATTGATACATTAATTTTTCAAATTTTATACGTTTGTTGATTTTAAATATTAAATTAGATGCAAACTATCGTACATGTTATCATAAAACTCATATTCAAAATGTTACATTATGAAAAATTTTACGAACCCGGATCAGATTTTGTAACTTATATTTTGTGGAAAATGAAATATTATAAGTATAATGTATATATTAAAATAACCACATATCCAAAAAAAAAACAAATTGATTACGATAGTTATAAAATAATTACACAAAGTTTATGAGAAATTAAGAAGATTTTTGATTGAAAAAATAAAAATTACAGTATTTTGTTCTGTTTTTTTCGGATAGAAATATTCAAATTTTAAAGGTTTTTTATTTTAATCTTTTAAAGATTCAGTTTTTTTAAGTTTTTTTTTTCTTCCAGAAATCTAGAAAGTAGTTTTTTTTTTTCTTACGAGGGAGAGAGGTTATTACACGTGGCCTTCTCGGCAAAAGATTTATAGCCACGTGGACATGAAGTCAGAGTCGGATCGGGCCGAGTTTAGGGAGGGAGAGTGAGTGGGACATGTGTCCATAAATCTTTTGCCGAGAAGGCCA
>JAYMTK010005634.1:0-10070 GCA_036897405.1 Pelargonium myrrhifolium
AGGGGTTTTTTGTCTCTATTTTGAAACTTCAAGGTAGTGAAAAATCTCATTCAAACTTAAGGGTAGGAAATCGTCACAAGTGAAACTTAGAGGGTAGGATATCGTAATTATCCCTTATTTTTTAAAAGTTTAGTATACCAAATTGAGTGTCAAGATAAAGTTTGTGTACCGTTATTGACATTAATCCGAAAATCAAATGTATGATGAGAAAAAAGTGAAACAAACTTATTTATTGAATATAAGTAAATAACAAAACTTGGCAAAGTATAGAAACGATCGGTTGCAGTTATCCTAGAGCTACTTTCGTTGAGCCGCTAAGAAGTGGGTGCCGGTTCTGTGAATTTTTGGTAGGATTCTTGGTGTTCTTGCTCACTGATTTCGGGTAAGGAGTCTTGGTCGGTGGTTGAGATTTCTCACTCGTTAAATATGCAATCTGCTTCATCCATTCAGGGAGGGGGTTGTAGTGTAATGAGTTAGTTTTGGAAAGCTCTTGCTCATATAGGTTGGTCTTTATGCCTCGAACTGATGGGCATTTTTCGGCCCATAAATTATGGATTAATAGGCGTGTGTCAGCTCCTTTGTTTCGTTGGAGTAAATAAATCTGGCATTCTATTCTTCCTCCTCGAATCTCAGTGTTCATTTGGCGACTGTTACATGATGCTCTTCTCGTTGTTTCGACTATTTTTAGATTGAGTTTCCCTTTTGTTTTCTGTTGTGATTATTGTACAAAGGGGTTGTGGAGACTGTTTATCATCTATTTATTTTGAGGAGTGCGACTTCGGAAACTTGGGGTTGGATTTGTTTTTGGCTTTCATTTCTGTTGTGTGCTACAGTTAAGGGCTTGTTAGTTGTTTTATGGTCCAATATGAGCACTACCTTCATTGTGGGTTATTTCCGTTTGGTCATAGTTGCTTGCTTCCTTTGGGAATTATGGAAGTCAAGGAACAATCATTGTTCCGATAGTATCCCAATGCGCTCTCAAGCTATCGTGAGAATGTCTACACTGACTTGTGTCTGTTCCATTTATTTCGTATTGGTCGAGTTCCAAAAGTTTAGGAGGTAAATTTATTGAATTATTTTGGTATTCGGTTGCCTTGGGTCCGGTTTCAGCCACCCCGTCTTGTCAGCTGGACCCATCCGCGTTTAGATGAGCTTTGCCTAAATGTGGATGGTGTCAGCCGTAATGGTTTGGTTGTTGCCAGTGGTGTGGTTCGGAATGGTTTCAGTCATATTGTACTTTCTTTTAGTAAGTTTTTGGGTCCAGGTACTAATAACTATACATAACTGATGGATGTCTGCATTGGTTTGGTATTGTGTGCTGAACAAGGAATTGTGTTGGATCTGATTCAGGCAGACTCAAAGCTGATTGTTGATATTTTGAATTTCCGCACTTCTTGTCCTTGGTCTCTCATTTCTGTTACGTGTCGGTACCCAGCTCCCTAAGGGATGTTCGACTCCATCATATTTATCGGGAGACAAATAAAGTTGCTGACTAGCTTGCAGGTTATGAGTTTCAGATTATGGATTCAGTGGTTTCTTATTATGCTGATATTTTTTCTCATGACTTTAGAGATATTTTGCATAATGACAGTTGTAATCTTATTTATTCTAGACCTGGCAAAATGTATATGTCAAATCGTTCTTATAACCATGTTGTTTAGGTGCTCTTTTTAGGGGTTAGGCTTTCTAAGTCCCCCCTTTTTTACCCGTCCTTTTGTTTTATTTAATGGTATGGGTCCGGTAAAACCCTTCACCTCGCCGATGGTGTTCTAAAAAAAAATACAGCTAGCAGTCTGTCTTAAGATCCAAAGAGAGTTTCTATGTAAATGAAGATTTGAGCCCAATGAATATAGAGAGATAGTTGATAATTAAGGTCTTCTGTAGTTTGCCTAGCGGAGTCATAAAAAACCAATCCACAATCCTCCGTATTTACTACAATCTGAGTGTTCCAAATTCATATGGTTTGGTGTAATCTTAGGCTTGGAAGCAGCAGTTGTAGTGTATACTCTAGGAGCTGATTATGCTATTATTCATCACCCACAATAGCGTCTTTGTGCTGATTTTGTGCGGAAAAACAAACACGCCTAGTGCTCCCTCTCCCGCCGCAACAATTTGCAGCACCACAGTTGTGATCCGCAGTTGTTGCGACATCAATATTTTGGTAAACTCATCGTTGATCATGTCAAAGACTAATATGATGAACTTATCATCAATATACATATAGTTCTTATCAATTATTAAGAGGACCTTGTGCTAAAACAAAAAATAAGCCTCCTAAAAATTGTACGATTAAATTTAAATTTTATCACAAAAAATGAAAATTAATAAAAAAAGTGGCATCTTATCTCAAAAGTCTAGGAACGATGAGTACATTATTTATAGTTGATGCTACCAAAAAAATCATAAGTCCAAAGAAGAATGAAAAGACGACATTTTACGCCCGAGCGCCACGTCACCTCCTTTAACGAGCGCACTTGAGTAACTCGATCAAGTCTAAAATTTCCAACCAACTCACATTCGTCGGCTTAGGATGAAAGACAGAACCAGACCAAGGCAAGATGAACCGAAGTCACAAGAATGAGGCGTGGGAGCTTCTATAGCTCCTCAAGCCATCAAGGGTTCTTACACCTACCTTGGGATCCTCTTACCACCAAGGGTTCCTCTTACCACCAAGGGTTCCTACATCTACCTTGGGATTCTCCTCCCATCAACAAATCCTCCTACCACCAAGAGTTCCTACACCCATATAGGAATCCTCCTCCCACCAAGAGCATCTATATATATCAACTTTGAGATCATCCTACCACCAAGAGCTCATACATCCACCTTGGGATCCTCCTACCCCAAGGGCTCCTACATCCACCTTAGGATAATCCTACCACCAAGACCTCCTACACCCACCTTGAGATCCTCCTACCCCAAAAGGCTTCTACACCCACCATAAGCTCTTACAACCACCTTGGGATTCTCCTACCACCAAGAGCTTTTCCAACCCACCAAAGGCTCCTTAGCCCACCAAGGGCTCATTCGCCTACCAAAGTTCTCCTTTACATAATACAATGTCATGGACCACCAAAGACATTAAAGAACACTCACACCTCCTCCGCGCTCCCGGACACCTTCTCGTAGCACAAAGCTCTAAGGAGCACATCAAGGCACCGAGGAGTGCCTCCAAGCTCCAAAAAGTACAGAGCTCCAAGGAGCCCCTCAAGACTCCTAGAAGAGTAGGAGCACGTCAAGGCTTCAAGGAGAATCTCTAAGCTTCAAGACTCTAAGGAGCATGTCCAAGCTCCAACGAGTACCTACAAGCTCCAAAGAGCAGGCCAAGGCTTGAAGGAGCACGTTAAGACTCCAAGGAATGCTTCCAAGCTTTGCTAAGCACTAAGGCTCAAAGCACACAAGGAACAAGGAGCACGCACGTTCCCATGACGAAGGACACTAAGACACGATGCCTAGCCAAGGCTCTCCACATATTTCCTAGCTAAGGTTCCTCTATGCTACACACCTCTGCTTCACAAGCCTCCAAGGCTCCTTGCCTCGCCGGGTACCTAACAAGGCTTCCTGCCTAATCTAGGGATCTCTCAAGTCACTAAGCCCCAGTCCAAGCACCTCAACTTTACATAACACACCAAGGGTTCTAGAAAGGTCTCCGCCTCGTCGGATCACCTTCAAGGCACCTCTAGCAAGTCACCTCATCATCTTTCGCTCTCGGAACCTAAGGACGCTATCGTGCGCGGTAGAGGTTCCTAAGGGCTTCGATGAGTATCCCTGGCACGCAAGACATGTGAAAGACCTCCTAATACATCCCAACGTGCCCGAGCAGCGCGGTTGGGAGGGGGGTACGAAGCCTCAAACACCAATGGGCCCAAGATGAGCCTCCATACATCTAGCAACCAATCACGCAATGACACGTGACAGTGAGTAAAAGTTACTATAAATACCTCTCTCATAGTAAGAGAGGAGGATTTCAATCCTAATCTTTATTCTCTTAATTATTACTCTCTCACTAGCTTTCTCTCTCTAGAAAACTCTTTAGCTTCCTTGTGATTCTGGCAGAGATCTTACTCTGACGCCTGAGGCGGTGTCTCGAAACCACTTTGAGGTCATCGTTCTTTGGTGTGTTGCTTTACAGGACACAAGTTAGAGACGAGCACAACCTGGTTCCCTAAGCTTGGATTGGAGAGTTAAGACCTAGACATTGGACATTAGATAGTACCCTGACACACGTGGACAAGACGACAAACAATTCCTAGTGCGCCCGCATTGACCAGTTTCAAATAGGCGCATCAATAATGTTATAATGTTTAGACATATAAGGTCATCTAGTATAAAAAAAAGGTCTATCATATAAGGAACCGATAGAGATTGAGAATAAAAATTGGACTTGTACCCAATTTTATCGATTTACTGAACTCTATCTTACCAATGAAACTAGACATTTTTTATTGGAGAACTAAATCGATGATGACAAGTGTATTTACATTAAAAAAAAAAAAAGAGAAAATTGTTTTTTTTTTTCTTCTTTAGTTAGATCACTAATATACACTATAAAATTGAGCCCTCTTCAAATTAGGGGACCTGTTCAGTTGCACCTATTCCATTCACTCATCTAGGACCATGCTTCCTCCATTGCAGTTTTGATTTTTTTTTTGGGTCCAATTCTTTGTTGTTTTCTTTTTCTTCCAAAAGAAAGCAAAGAAAAATATAAACAACTTTTTGTAAAGTTTTGACAAGTGAAATAAATGAATTTTGAGAAATTAAAAATTCAAGAATGAAATCCTATTATAAGGACTATTATGAAACAATTTGCTTGAAACAAAAATAAAATGGGATTCTAAATCATTTTATTACTGAAAAATGTTTTGAAGCATTGATAAGACCATGCAATTCCTATGGGACTAACACAAGGAGGCCACTATTGGTGTCAATAAGAATCCAAGTTTTATATTGCTGGGTCAATAAGAATGTGTCTTTCTCTTAGCTCTCGGCTCTTGCTCCCACTAAAGGAAACTCAAACGTCTGATACCACCATGGACAAGAACTTCAATAAACATAAAGAAACATAAGAAAGGCGCAATGATACTTCAGTGAATCATTGCCGAGAGAGACGTTAAGCAAAGCGTAGAAAGATTGATCAAGAATATAGAAAATGAGCAAGAAGGGCACAACAATAGTTCAGATGATTCACCGAGAGAAGGAGGTCAAGTAAAGCGCAAAAAGCTTGATCAAGAAACAGAAAATGAGCTAGATGGACATAATTATAGTTCAGATGGTTCGTCGAGAGAGGGGTCAAGCAAATCGCATAGGCATTTCCGATGATCTGCTATGAACCATATAGATCAAATGCAATGTGAAAGGCCTGTCAAGGCATGACTGTTGCAATAAACATATTTGTACTCTCATTCTTGATCCAATTTTTGTCTCCAAACACCACAATTTTGTTGTAAAAAGATGTCGATGATCTCTTATTTATAGACACGATATCCTGAATGAAAATTTTTATCATTCACTGATGATAGAAGAAAAGAATGAGTCTTTAGGGCTTCAAAGTAAGAAATTGGATCTTCTTGGGGTCAAGAAGTTACTGAAATTTATTGAAACATGTGGCTCTGTGTATGTGCTTCAGTCGAAATGTTGGGTGACGGTCGTACAATCAAATATCTTCTATGGAACATTTGTATCCAAAACTTTCATTTATTTGTCAACCTACACCAAGATGACAAGATTGTGACTCACGTGCACTTTGGAATGGGAATGGTAATAGGTCAAAACCATACATCAAAATTGTGAGACACATTAGACGGTTCACCTAGAGCAAATATGCTCTTACCAAGTAGATATTTGCCATTGCAGAGATGAGGAAATTTTCTGGAGGGTACTTAATGTTGGGATACAAAAAGTTCAAATATGGGAAAGTGATACGCATATCAACATTGACAAGATGATTTACTGGAGCAGATCAATTACGAGATGATTAGGAAGTTTGTTTTGCAGTTTTTGGTGGGAAGATTTTTTTTTTTTTTTTGATATTTGGGAAAAGGTTTGAGAATATTAAAGGATTGTATAAACTAGAGAGGTAAGATTATTCTTTATGAAAGATAAAACTTTGTATTTTGGCTTAATTCAAAATGTTAAAACTACATATCTGTTTATAGTACTCAAAATTAAAGGACATCTATAGACACAACTATTCAAGAGAATTCTCCCAACTACCTAATTAATAACACTTTTGCAAATACAAAATTATTCTAGAACTTCTTTACTCTCTAAAGACACTAGACATATCAGGATTATTTTAGACAACTTGATTGCTTAATACAAAGAGACTCAATATTATTATGACAAAACCAGAATCAAGTTTATATTTTAACATCCCCATAAACTTGATTTGTGACTCCAAGCAAGGGCGGATCTAGGACTTTAAGCTAGTGGGGGCACTGTATTTTTAATTAATGATAAAATTAATTTTTTTTAAAAATATTTTTACGCATACTATTTTCTTACATACTAGATTTATAGAATACACATTTTATAATCAATACTTATTGATCAATTTAAATTTAGATGATGATAAATTTCAAAAAGTCGTTTATTTTGCATAACATGTATTTTTCATACAAAATAACACACATTTAAACGTAAGTATTTTTTATAAATTAGATGTAATAATTGAAAAATGTAAGATGTCTTATTATTTTCTATTTTGAAATAATTTAATTTTTATTTAGATAAATAAAAATGTGCATCAGTATCACACTATTAACACAACATCATATATTATAATGTTAATTTTTTTTATTAAGTTCAAACAGATTATTATAAACAAATTAAATAAATAAAAAAAAGAAGAAGTCTAAACGTATTACAGTACCTCATCATTTAAATTAATGAGTAATTACTACATACTTTAAAAAAATTAAATGTTTGATATCAAATTATTTCATTTTTTTATAAAACTTATTGGGGCACTTTCCAATTTTAGTGGGGGCACCACAATAACTTACTCATATTCCACACACAAAATTGCAAACACAGACCTGAATTATATCATTTGTGATAAGAACATGGGGTCACTTGACCCCATATCACTTGCAGTGGCTCCGCCCCTGACTCCAAGAATACTCCGCAACTTGAAAAAAGTATCTTGCTTAAGCGACTTGGTAAATATGTCCGCTGCTTGTTCTTGAGACTTCACATCCTTAAGCTCCATATCCTTTCTTGCGATGCATTCTCATTTGTAGTAATAACGAGTGTCGATGTGCTTGCTTCGATCATGGAAGACGAGATTCTTTGCTAAAGCAAATGCTGATTTTTTATCTACACGAATCTTTGATTGACTCTTCATGTGAAAAGTTCAACTCATCTAGTAATTTTCTAAGGGCTAAACTACATATCAGGTCCCTCAATTATTAGGAATCGACCGGTTTAGTACCTCAATTAAGTAAGCATTGAAAGAGGTCCCCCAATTATCATAAAAGCTACCTAAATGGGTCTTTCCGTTACAATCCATTACATTTTCCATTAAATGTGTCTAAGTGGCATTAAAGTTAATATTAAAATAATTTAAATGCTTACATGGCGCTGACGTGACATGAAAAAAACTTTAAAATAATGTAATAACCAAAACGTCGTAGTTTTGATGGATAAAACTAATGAATAAGAGGTATTTTATTTCACTTTAACCCTTTAGTTTGTCAATTTTTTTTCAATAAATTTTAAAACTTAAAATTTTTCATCAAAACTATGTCGTTTTAATTGAATATATTATTTTAAAGTTTTTCCATGTCACATCAACGTCATGTAAGCATTTAAAATTAATTTCAATGCCATGTATGCACACTTAACGGAAATTGAGAGACTAATTGAGAGACTTCTTTTAATGTTTACTTAATTGACCTATTTCAATTGAGATACTTCTTTTATCAATTGAGAGCCTAATTGAGAGACTTCTTTCAATGCCATGACCCATTTAGGTAGCTTTTATGATAATTGAGAGACTTCTTTTAATGTTTACTTAATTGAGGTACTAAACCGGTCGATTCCTAATAATTGAGGGACTTGATAGGTAGTTTAGCCTTTTCTAAGCCAAATTGCATGGCGAACACATGAAGTTGCAACGACATATTCAACTTCAGTTGAGAGTGTGACAATAAATTGTTTCTTTGACATCCAAGTGAAAGATCTGTCTCCCATAAAGAACACAAATCCAGTGGTTTTTGTGCTATCCACGTCTCCACTCCAATCACTATCACTATATTTAACAATTTCAAAATTGTTAGAAGACAAATAAAACAATATAATTGGTTGTACCTTTGATATACTGAACTATTCTCTTGGCAGTCTTGAAATGAGTTGTTGGAGATTTCATGTAGTGATTCATGACTCCAACGACATAGAGAATATCTGATCTTGTACAAGTTAGATAGCGCAAACTCCCAACAAGCCTTTTTTAGAGAGTTGGATCCACATTTTCTCTTTTGTCATATTTGGACAACTTGACTCCATTCTCCATTGGTGCTCCAACCTGTATAGAATCTATCATCTTGAACTTCCTATGGACGTCTCTAGCATGGCTTTCTTGTGTGATGAAGATTCATTTTTTTCCAAGCTTCACTTCAATGCCGAGGTAGTAAGACATGAGCCCAGTGTCGGTCATCTCAAATTCTTTCACCATTTCTTTCTTAAATTCCTCGAACATACTCGAATTGCTATCCGTGAAGATTAAGTCGTCAACAATATATCTCTAGTTTGAACTTTCACATATAGAGCATTCTCATATGGACACGTAGTAAAATTATGCTCTTGAAAATACTTGTTAATCCGAGAATTACAAGCTCTAGGTCATTGCTTTAAACCATACAAGGCTTCTTCAAATTTAAAACTTTCTCTTCATGCTCTTTCACTTCATATCTTAACGGTTGTTCAAAGTAAAATTCTTCTTCAAGAAATTCGTTTAAGAAAGCCAACTTCGTATCCATTTGATAGACCTTCTATCTGCTTTCGGTTGCCAAAGAAATGACTAGTCCAATTGATTCAAGTCGAGCAACCAGAGCAAATACCTCGTCATAGTCGATGTCGTGTCTTTTCCTTTAGCCTTTCACCATCAATCTTGCTTTGTATCACTCCACATCTCATTTAGCATTCTTCTTCACTTTGTAGATCCATTCAACTCCAATTGCCTTGTGTCCTTGTGGAAGTGTAGCAAGCTCACACGTATAATTCTTCGTGATTAACTTGATTTCTTCATCTAGGGTGTCTCTCCATTACTTACTTTTCACTGCATCTTGATAGCTAGGAGGTTCACAATCACCAAAAAGATATAAAAGAGAAATGTCATCTTGGATCTCGGTTGTCTCATAAATATCTTGTAAGCTTCTAGTACATGGTGTCTTCTTGCTTGATAACGAATCTTGATGTACGTTTGTTATTGGTACGACCGATGGAGTGTTTGTTTGTTGCGATTTTTCTCTCGCCTCTTTGATCATTGGCTGAGACGTTTCTTCTTTTTCATCTTCCTCAAAGTAAGGAAGAAAGTCGTACTCGTCTTCTTGCGTATTCCAATTCCATGAATCTTCTTTGTCAGACTCCACATCGCGACTAATGAAAGTCTTGCCGGTAATAGGATTGTAAAGTTTGTAGCATTTTGAATTTAAACTGATGAAGATATACTCTCACTTTTTTCATCAAGTTTGGATCTCTTCTTATTGGGCACATGTACATAGGCAATACTTCTAAAGACTTTCATGTGCGAGATTTTGGGCTTTCTTCCGCTCCATGCTTCTTGTGAGTTCTTCTTGTGCAAACTTCTTGTTGAAGAATGATTCGTCAAGTAGACTGTGCAAGCTACCGCTTCTGTCCAAAACTGCTTGGGTATTCTCTTGCTTTTTTAGCATGTTTCGAGCCATGTTGAGTATGGTTCGATTCTTCCTCTCATTGGGCATTCTTTTGCTTGCGAAAATGGAGGATCATGAGAGAGACTCACCGGTTGGTTTGGATGAACATTTGGCGTCTTCGGCACAAATGTGAGAGATCTAGCAAAAGTCATAACCAACCCCAATCATAGTCAAAAG
>JAYMTK010005635.1:0-10069 GCA_036897405.1 Pelargonium myrrhifolium
CTTCAGTGCTGCTTCACCCCAAAACCCGAAGACCCGAGACACAGGACTAAGACCCGCAACTTACCTTGACTCAGAGAAGAAGACAATACGACACCGCTTTGAGCCCAAGTTTGACCCCAGTCAAATTTGCTCAAACAACTAGTAATATCGTATTGATTTGAATCAATTTCAATTTTACAGAACAAATGGAGATTGCGAATTCAAGAGGCAAAAAAGAGCTTTTGATATGGGAGGACATACAGAAAATGAGGTATTCTTGGAATGTGGCAAGAGAAGTGCTTAGGCTGACACCACCTGGCTTTGGAGGTTACAAAGAGGCTATTGTTGATTTCAACTACCAAGGTTTTTTCATTCCCAAAGGATGGAAGGTACATATATAGAAACAAAAACTTCAATTTAGATTTACAATTTACAATTTACTATACTAATGGCTTTAATTCCATTTTACAGTTGCATTGGAATGTGTATGCTACACATATGAACCCTAAGTACTTTCCGGATCCGGAAAGTTTTGAGCCATCAAGATTTGAAGGGGAAGGACCAACTCCTTATACTTTTGTGCCATTTGGAGGAGGATCTAGGATGTGCCCCGGAACTGAGTTTGCGAGATTAGAGATACTCGTTTTCATGCATAATTGGTCACAAAATACAAGTACCATAAAATATTCCCTAACGAAAAAATTGTATGTGATCCCATTCCGGTTCCAACCAAAGGACTTCCCATTCGCCTTTGTCCTCCCGATATTTAGGATCAGATGAAAAATATTTTATGGGGGTCCAATTATTATTATCAAAGTTCAGGTTGTACAAATGTTTTAAGTGACAACTTCATGGGGTATCTGCAATTACCCCATTTAAGTACACAATAAGAAGTTTCCATTGTAAACGATATATGTCCATTACTAGGATTGATTAATATTCCTTGTTGTACTTAGACTAGAGCTTCCGGTGATAAGCTCTAATCATCGTTCAAGTTCTTGTATGATTGTAATTCTTCTAGTATAAATGTTAAATACACTGGTCTCGTGTGCTTATAATTTATTTTTACCGGCCTTTTGACTATATATTTCATCGAATTATTTTATTTTTTGGTTCTTATATCATGTCATTAATGGTTAATTGTATGTTTTTGTTTGCTTATCGACAATGAATAGTAGTTTTTGTACTTGAACATTGATATATAGTGTTTCTTTCCCGAATACTTGTTCGTTTTTTGAACTTGTACTATTCACATGCTGACCACCTCCAATTGCTTGACCTTGAGAAATTCATTTGTTTATGTTTGTGTTGCGCTTGTCATCTCGAGGAGTCGTTTAGTGGTGATCCAAGCTCATTAGATTGGAACATTACCTCGAGAGAAAATTAATTAGTTTTTTAGGTACTGACTGAGTCTTTTGTCGTTCAATTGTTGACTAATTACGTATTAGGTCAACAAACAATATTGACAATCACAAAAGAAGTTGAAATTTAAATTTTACTTATGTCACACGCATGTCATGATGATGTCTTGAGTTTCAATGATGATTTTATACATTATATAATGACGATGTAAAAATGATGTGACACAAAGACCCAATGGTGATAGATCAATGATGTCAGTATTTGGGGACCCTTAGGGCACTAGGGTCTTGGAAGTCACAAGAAGACCAGGTTTAAGATGTTTCTCTAGGGCGTACCATGCTCGAAACATGACACATACTTACCAATGGGAGTAGTACGAGGGCACGTGGGGCTACCAATTGGTGTACCTCGTCTAGAATAGTTCTAGGGGTCCAAAAGTGTCAACGGTTGGGTGATCCGGGTGGTTTGATGTCCAAAGGCTTGTTTCAAATCATCTCAGAACATAGTATCATCTGACTTAAGGCACACAAATGAGGTTGTGTAGGTCTATGTGTCGATCCATATGGTTTGGAGGTCTCACAAGTAGCATTATAGAGTGGTTAAGGTCCTTCAGAAGTCCCCATGATTAACTCACATAACATTGAAATCCTATGAAGAGGCTTATGATGCGTCGAGGGTCATTTAGTGGGATCACATAATAATAAGGTCTCATGAGATGGTTCACAAGGTGTTAAAGAAGCACCGAAAGGGTTATAAAGGAAATCAATGGCGTATGAAGGGTGTGAAACTCCTTTGTAGGTACATGCGACTTAGGAAGGGCTCATGCGTAGTGAGCATCCATATATGATATTTCTAAAGGAGTCTCAAAGGGGGCGTAGATATGTGACGTTGGCCGTGTTATCTGAGTCGAGCCCTAAAAGAGTGGAATTAGGTCACAAAAATACCATGAATGATTCTAGAAGGGTTGCAATAGGTTAGAGGGTCTTGCACAATCCATTGTGTGTCAAATAAGGCTAAAAGAGTTAAAAGTTTATGGGTAAATTGGTTCCAGACTCCTTGGACTGAACTGAATTTTATTGTTGACCCCTAACTACGATTTCTAATTGTTTTGGCCCACCGACTTTAAAAAATTTGGAACTTAATTAGTCCATGAAATCAGCTACACTATTTTTGCCACGTAAGCATGACACTTCACCTTGGTACATTAGTTTCAGACTCCTTGGACTAGACTGAATTTTAATGTTCGCCCCTAACTACGATTTTTAATTGTTTTGACCCCTCGACTTTCACAAATTTGGAACTTAGTCCATGAAGCCGGCTACACCCGGTACCTATTATCCACGTCAATGTTTTTGCCACGTAAGCATGACATGTCACCTCGACCGAAACAATGCGTTTTTATATTTTTGAAAGTCGAGGGACCAAAACAATTAAAAATCGTAGTTAGGGGCCAACACTAAAATTCAGTCCAGTCTAAAGGGTTTAGAACCAATTTACCCAAAGTTTATGTATTAGTTTATTGAAGAGCAAAATTGTCAAAGTTATTTGATCTAAATGAATAGAAATAATAGGACCTGCGAAGCTCGGGTGACTGAAGCAATTTCGATACGGGAAGCTCTTAGGTGGATTGAGGTTATAGGGTGAGACTATCTTGTGTTTGAATCTGATGTGGAACAAGCAATTAGAGCTTTGCAGACCGGAGGGGATGGTAGTTCCAATGCCTTGGGTCAAATCGTTGATGATATTTTATAAGTCAGTGCATGTTTTGCTAATATTAAGTGTCGATTTATTCGCCAATTTGTGAACCGGGTAACTCATGCTTCAGCTATGCCGTCTATTTCTATGTAAAACATAGAGTGTTGGATTGATCTTAACCGCCTAATAATTCTCTGCTTTATTAGTTTTCTATGTTTCCGTTTGATTCTTCTTAATAAAATATTTCTGTTCAAAAAAGAGAGAGAAAAAAAAACTGATCTATAAATGACTAGAAATCAAAAGTGGTCGTTAAACCCAAGTCCTCTGTCATAGACTCTCCCGCCCATTTCCCAAATATATATACCATAGTCCATAGGTGATCAAAATTTGGATAAAATTAAAGTAGAAGCAGAAGCAGAAGATGATGGGTTGTTACGATTATTTTGATATGCAACTGATCGGGAACTTCCTGAGTTTCGCGTCGAGAGGAGACAGGGTTGGGCTGAACCAGATGCTTCGAGAAGGCACGCCTCCTAATGTGCAGGATTACGACAAGCGCACCGCTCTGCATCTCGCCGCCAGCGAGGGCCACGCTCCCATTGTCGAGCTGCTTCTGCATTACAACGCCAATGTCAATCTCAAAGATCGCTGGCACCGAACTGTCTGTCACTTTCCCCAATTTTTTCTCTCTTCATCTCTTACCTTCTTAGTTAGGGTTTCATGTTATGCTATATGTTTTGTTTTGTGATCTTCATTTTTCATGTCTCCAACACTAATTCTACCTTTTGATGACTGTTAATATCAAGCCCTTGACCGATGCGAGACTCTATGGACATCGGGATATATGCAGGATCCTTGAAGTAAATGGAGGCAAGGAATTTATTGATGACCATATGGTAATATTTTCTTGTGAATTGAAGACAATTCGAGTAATTGGATTGAAGTGTTAGTAGTATTTTCTTGTGATTTATCTTATTATAACATGAGAACGATCTCTTCTTCTTGTTTTCTGTTGTGGTGGAACTATTGAAGTCTGATAATGATACATCTTGATATGAAAATTGTTATGATGGTCTATTAATAGAAACTAGCAGCAATATCTGTTGATGTTATCTAGATTGTACAACGTTCACCATTCATTACCATTTCCTTTCTTGTCACAATTATCTGTCTAAGAACGAATCAATTTGTGAATCTTTGCTAGGTGAAAACTGAAATTTAGGAAGCTAGTATCGAATTGGTAAGAAACTTACATAGTTGATATTTGATCCACTAGCTGTCGCTGACTACATTTGCTGTATAATGCTGTCCATTTTATAGAATACTCAACTATGAGGAGCTAAAACATTTTTATGAGACATACCCCAATGGTATCTAAAATATATCCAATGTCACTTCAAACGATGAGCATTTACAGTATATCTTTTATATTTAACTTGCTAATTTAGCCCATGAACTTCTAAATAACTAACATATTTGAAGAACTCACTAATTAATGAATGGTATACTTTTTTTTTTTTTGCAGGCAGTTTTACATGGACAAGATTCAAATGAAGTCAATTTTGACATTTCAGAGTTAAACTTACAGCATTCCTCTATAATTAAACAGGTATATAATGACAAACCAGTGTAAAAAAAAGTGTACCATGCAATATTATTCACTTGCCAAATTATTAAAATTGCAGCAGGGTTTCAACATTTTATAGTACAATCCCTATAATACTGAAATACTACTCCCACCTTCTCATGCTTAGTGTTGTCGTTAGAGATTAGAAGTTGTTCATGCTCAAGAAAAATCATTTAATACTACATAGTATAACAGTTGTGTATCTTACACATTTTTCTTTTGAATCTTTCCCTTTCTTCATTGTATTTACTAAAAGTGTAACCATCACGCATATGCATAAAGCAGAAATGAAACCAAATTTCATCAAGAAAAAAATTTGAAGGTACGGCCACACATTTAGGATGAAACTTTTTTGGCTTTAGAAACTACGAGTAATTATTTATCCCCATTTTAGAAATTCTGATTGCATTTCTTGTCAGGGTGCATATGGTGAATCTGAAAAAGTCAAATGGCGAGGAACATGGGTTGTTAAAACAGTAATCAGGAGAC
Source organism: Pelargonium myrrhifolium (assembly GCA_036897405.1). Lineage (NCBI taxonomy): Eukaryota > Viridiplantae > Streptophyta > Magnoliopsida > Geraniales > Geraniaceae > Pelargonium > Pelargonium myrrhifolium. The sequence goes on from JAYMTK010005635.1 coordinate 5,153, forward strand.
ACATTCCTCAACCTGTAAAAATGTATACGTTTATAACTTTCTTCTACTATTTTATTAGTCTGTATAAGTCCTTAAAAGCTAATTGTCTCTGTTGAACTTTTGTTAGTACTGATAACATTATCCTTCAAGCTATGGTGCAGGGTGTTGTCTGCAAAGGATAATACACTTCTTCGGGAACTTCGGCATCCCAATATTCTGCAATTCCTTGGTTCAATTGTACATGGGGAGGAGATGATTCTGATCACAGAGTATCTGCCGAAGGTACTTACAGTGAATTTATTCTGTTGTATATAAGAAAGAAGAAATTTGCAGTCGTCTTTCATAGCTACAAACACAGTGAAATTTTATAGCCTTAAAGTAAGCAAAGATTTAGGACAAACTGTTAGCCATGCTTTTGCTTATATGATATATGAAGGCATTCATTAAGTACCATAATTTATTAACATCTATTTATTATCCTAGGTCAACATTGCTACTTTCTTGTTGGTTCTTAGAATTAATAATGAAAAGTAAGTTGAGGTCTGCAAACAAGAACCTGCATTTGTCGGCACTGACCAATCTGTAGCTGTTAATTATTTACCACTTTTGCTGTTCTAGGGGAACCTGTATGACATCGTCACTGACAGAGATCGGCTTGAGCTATCCATTGCTTTGCGCTATGCGCTTGATATTGCCAAGTAATGTTCTTTTTGCTCTGTTCTCATTTTATGGTTTAATTGACTCATGGCAGATAATTCAGTGCTCTTCCTATGGATTCAAATCATTCTTCATTTAAATATTATAATGCATGTTGTCTTGCCTCTTACCATTAATTAGTTTAGAAGTATATAAGAACATTTTTTGCTCTTGTCGACTGCTGCAGAACCAATCATACTTTTCCACTTTTAGACACACACAGATATTGAATATGGAAAATATTAACTTTCACGTGTTATGAGTAATGACATTATAAGTGGTGAATTTTATTAATCTGGTTTTGAAGTTCGATGCATAATTAATGAATTTTTGGATCTGAGTACATTATTAACATTGGCAGGGGAATGAATTATCTACATGAGCACAAGCCTTTTCCCATAGTTCACTATCATTTGGATTCCAGGTAAGCTTTGTATTGTACCAACAGGTTTCATATCATTTGCAGAAGCATGTTTATTTTCTTCACCAAGCGACTAAAAGTTTGCTCAGCAACCATGTTATTAGTGTTTGTTAATATAAATTAGTAGCCAATGATGATATCTTTATATTAAAGATCGTAGAGACATAAACAATGATGATTGTGTTAGACATGCACAGAGTTTTCTGGATTTTCAATTGTGGAAACTTAGCTTTGAAGTGTTCTGTAATTATGTTGTCTTGTCCCCGAAGGAAAAGAAACCACTGATGTGGGAATGTCTATTTTGAAAGGGTTTCGAGAGTTTTCAATCAACTTTTGATGCATTCTATGGACATAAGTTTAATGAAATATATACAAGTCTATGTGAGTGTACAAGAAATGGAACAAATTACTTGAGCCATTTTCCATTTTATTGTACTGATGCCATGAGTGGAGCACGAGACCTAAATTGCAAAGAATGCAAAATATCCTTGAGCAATATTTATTGTTACAACTGAATGAATGACTATAATGTCCCTTCGTCTATTACTTTCTGATAGTCTCCATGAAGCAACTATTTTGGTCTCATGGATGCTCATCTCTAAAAGCATGACAATAAAAATGAACCTACCTCATTCCTTAGGATACAGTCTCATGGATGCTCATCTTCGTCTATTGCTCGCTAATTTGCTCGGAAAATCCAGTGTTTTTTGTAGTGTAGGTCTATTTTAAGAATAAGATCATGATTTTCTTTATGCTTATTTATATGTATTTTGGATGTAGAAACTTGTTGCTGGATGAAGGTGGACAGTTGAAAGTTGGGGAGTATTGGGTTCACATGTTAAATGAACAAATACATCCTAGTCAAGACAATTGTAAGTTAGCATATCTGGATAATCCTGTTGTTCACTTTGCGCATTGTAGCATACTACTGCCTCTAATAAAGCTCTTTTGTTTGCCAGGCCAAAGAAATGAAACTTCTAGCATTAACCCAATAGATGACACCAAGATAGATATATATTCGTTTGGCACCATATTCTATCAGGTACATATTTGGAAGTGACATTTACATAACACAAATGTTCTATTTTAAGACGCTCATTTCTTGAAATTTTCCTGCATATACCAAGGTTATTTTATGTTATAAATCCATAAACATGCACTACCTTTATATGATCACATTACATTTTGTACGTATAGAAGCAACATAGATTGACGTCAAGCTTTATTAAAAGCTTTTTGTCTTTCTGAAATTACAAATTTGTAATTGGTACCACAGATGCTAGAAGGCAGGCCCCAGTCTAAAAGCATAAACTCTGGGTCCACTCGTTCCAAGTATGTTGATTTTGAACCGAAGTTTCAGTTGAGCCGGTGTCCTACAAGAATTCAACAGTAAGTGCAACAAAGTTGTCCTGTCCTGGTAGTGGCACAGTGGTTTTAAAAAAGTTGGAATATGGATAACAATGAATATGTGCAGGTTAATCGAGGATTGCAGGAACAAAGATCCGTGGAAGAGGCCCTCATTTTCTGCTGTCATACGAATTCTGGAAGAAGTTTCCTCATGCACAGGGAGGACTGTTTGCCCTGTTTGTTGACTTCAAAATAATACAACCTACATTACATGTATGTATTTATGTTTATATCTCTTCTCAACTATGTTTGGAGAATATATATATATATATATATTATATCATTTTGTGATCAATCCCCTTCTATAGTTTTTAGGATATGGTTAAAGTGTTCATGACAGCTGATAGGAACTTCTCAGGTCAATGCAATAGCGTTCAATGATGTCAAGTACAAAGTTTTACGTACATTCTTTTATTGCAATTTAGTGCTGATAAGTTTAGAAACCGAAAAGTTAGATGTCGGTAGAGTGTCGCGCAAGTCAATTTTAACAAATGGAAGTATGGATTCATAGTGTGAAATTAATAGTCTCTCACTATCAAAATTAGTGTTTTTCTTTCTATTTTGAGCCAAATTGAGAAATTAGTTAGAATGGAACATTTACTATTGTATTTTTATGATCATAAGTTGAGAGATACTAAATAATTTATATAGTATTGACAATTCATGCATAACTAACTTATTAGAAAATGAAAGAGGACATTTATTTTAAGACAAAATTTCAAAAAAAATATAACACTAAAAATTAGTCGGAGTGAGTATAAAAATAGATTGATTCACATAAAACAAAACATTAAATTCCTCTCCATGCCTTGCCTGCGAGTTCACTCAACCTAGAATGAGATGTTATGCAATAAACAATTATCTGCCAAAAATATCATCCATATGATCCCATATAAGTCCTCTCATTTGGAAATTCACATCGGAGCTGTAGTTATCTTTGTGAATACTAGGAACCATTATTTGATGAGTTTTAACCATGGTTTCTGACCAACAACTAACACTGCCTTCAATTGCTGCTTTGTTTCTGGATTTTCAAATTTGGAACACAACAGTAGAGAACCAAGATTAATGATTTGGATTATCTTTTGTACGTTGACATACATTTCCTTGGTATATCTTCCAAATTGTTGATAAGCACTAATCGAATGGTGAAAAACAAATATGAAAATAAACAATTATGATAGAGGAGACTTATTTAAAGAATCCTGCCAAACACCACACCATCTCAAATAACGTTATCAAAAAAGGAAAAAATAAATAAATAAATATATATATATATATATATGGTAACATATATATCAGTTGAGTGATATAAAGTTATATCAGTTACAACTTAACAAAACCAATGAGGTGATGACACCTCATTTATAATCATGGATCCGGACGGGTCGCTCCGCTCCCACAAATTCACTTGGGTGGGTATAAGTGAAATTTAATGAGGTGTCATCACCTCATTGGCCTGATTAATTTTCAACTGATATAAAGTTATATCAGTCAACTGATACACATTTTACTCAAAAATAAAAGATTTCTAAATATATTATAAAAAATCAGTTAGGAGAAGTGAATCAAATTAGAAATACTTGAAATTAGTAACTAAAGGATCAGCAAACTAACTTCCTGAACTCCAATAGTTTCTATAGTTCAATACATCATCTAACCGTCATATTTCTTTAGAATTTTCTTGCTCCTGGAGGTTCTCTTTGGCTTAATTAGTGAAATTCTATCTTTGACTTGATAAAACAATACATAATTTCACGCGCATAAATGTCAAGAGAATGTGGTTGAAAGTGTGGCATATATGCATGCAGATGAAACAACCAGCAAGAATGTCAACCCAAATACAGGGACGGATCCATAATACTTACTCAGTTGAGCAAAATTATAGACTAATAGGAAAAATGTTATAAAATAATATGACGTATTGAAAAAATAATATTTTAGTAAGAAAAAATTTAAAAGTTAATTGGAATAAAAAATAATAAAAATACATGAGAAATTTTCAACAAAAAAGATTTAGTAGGGGCAACAACCCCCACAACTTATCTCCTGCATCTGTCTCTGTGTGTGTATCATTAATAGATATCACGAAAAATGAAGAGTATATGCATTGATTACATTAACCTTAATGTAGCATGTCCAAAAGATCATTCTAAGTGCTTGTTTGTTTCGCCTAGATCACTTCCGGTAAGTTTCGGTAAGTCTCAGTAAGTAGGTGATGAAATCGGTAAATCTCGATAAATTGGTGTTCCGGTAAGTTAGTTATGTTTGTTAAATGAGTGTCAGTAAGTCACGGTAAGTATGATGTTATGTTTGTTAAAAAAACTCCGGTAAGTCAATTAGAAAGTGTAAATGACCAAAATGCCCATGGTATTAGTAATTAAATATTTTAATAAATAAGAAATAAAAAATAT
>JAYMTK010005636.1:0-10068 GCA_036897405.1 Pelargonium myrrhifolium
CATTAAAGGCGACATTTAAATTTTGGATCAAATGCATGTTAGATTTGTATGATTATGAATCAATTTTGTAATTTAAACTCGATTTGATAGATTTTTTGGATCAAATTATATAAAATTTAAATTTTAATAAATAAAAAATAAGTTGGTTTATCTTATCAAATCCTTATATTTGCAAGATAAATTCAATCCGATTCAAAATTACTCAAATGAGACTGATTTTAAGTTTGATAAAATTTCAAACACTCACGAGTTTTGATCTAAATTGTCAACTATAATGTCGAGTAAAACTAATCAATATCATCTCGATCTTTCTTCAGTAAGGGCCAAAACTAATGAAATGAGGTTAATTTATTATATATGAAAGTGATAAAGGAGTGATAACACTCGCGGGTTTAGATGTTAATCATGTTATTGCTCTCATAATTAATAGGTTTTATTTTGCAAGCTCAAGCGAAACGGGTTATTGAGCTGAACTATTAAGATTCATTATGTGTTTATGCTAAATTTTCATGATTTGAATGAAGTCGTTTTGGAACTTTATCGAATTATTTTTATTATCGTCTCTCTCTCTCTATATATATAGATGTTGTGCAATTTATATATTGCAAGTTTTGTACTTAAAAGATTTTTATTTAGAGGTATTACATAAGACACCTCTGTATTATGAACTATTACAAATGACACTCATATATTATGTTTGATGACTTTAGACTATGCTGAAGTTTGCAGTAGTCATTCCGTCAGTTACATTTGATGAAAAATAACATTATTTGATCATGTGTTAGGCACGTGATCAATTTATTTTTGAAATCTCCAAAATGTCATTCACTTACCCTTCTTCTTCAATCTAATGTCGTCGGAAAACTCACGACCTCGTTAGGAGCTTCATAGGTTTACTGGAAAATTCATAAACTCGCCTGGAAATTCATGAACTCACCGGAAATTTCGAATTTATGATTTTTTTAGTTCAAAATCTCAAATCTTAATTTTCTCATTTATTATGTGCATTCTAATTTGATTAGTTATAGCAATTGATTTAACAAGTTTATCCCTACAATGTAATTAAAAAATCAAATTCATTTCATCAACTCAAAATACAATTCATCAAACCAAATACAGATAAATTACCAAATGAAAAATTTTGTGAACCATTTGTCCAATTCTCTTCACCATTTTCATGAACAATAATTCACACAAAAATAATCAGTAGAGAGAATTTCCAATGTCATCACAAAACCCTAGCAAAAATGAAACTAAAGGGTCAGATATTTGGTCTCCGACGACCACGGCAAGGCCATCCTCAAGCCACGGCCACGGTGAGGCCAACCTTAAGCCACGACGATGCCAGCCTTGAGCCACAACAAGGCCAACATCAAGAGCAACGACCACGGCCACGGTTAGGCCAACATCAAGCCACGAGAACGACGAAGCGAGACGACGGCAAGATATGAGTCACGACCAGTTCTGGTTCCAGCGAGAAGAACGACTACGAAGGAGGAAGTCCGGTCATATCTAAGGCGAGAGGTTTCAAGTTGGTGGAGGTTTCATGCTGGTGGTTGTCTCCGGTAGTGGCTTTCATGGGTGAGAGAATGAGCGAAATGGGAGAGAGAAGGAGAAAGATGGAATCAGATTTGAGATCTAAGATCTGATCTCAAATCTCATTTTTTTTTATAATTTAAATATGATTTTGATATTATAAGGTTTAAGGAAGAGTATTTTGGTCATTACAAGTGATTTTTAACCATGTAACTAACGGAAGGACTCTTGTAAAGTTGAGAATAGTCTAAAATTATCAAATATAGTTTAGATGTGTCATTCGTAATAGTACATAATACATGCGTGCCTTGTGTAATTACCCCTTTTTATTTACTTTGAAGAACTATAATTTTGTTGAAAACAAATTCTCGGTCATCATTTCTAATAAAGACTACATCAAAAAGCCTACATAAGAAATAAATATTGCACAAATAAGTGCGTAAAATAATTGTGCGTTGTGCAAATATTTTTAAAAGAGAGTATTCAGAATCTTAGTTATGATTTATTAGTTGAGATTCTCAATCAAAAGATAAAGAGAAATAAATACAGATGGACACTCCACGCCTACAAATTCATTGTGGCGAATATTAGTGTTAATCAATAATGCGACGTCACCTTATTGACCATTATTTAGAGGTTGAAAGTCTCACTTAGTAAATCACAGTTGCGTTTTTTTTTTCTCTTTAAAAGAAGGAAAAATTAGTTTTGTCTCTCCTGGATAAGCACATTTTTTGCTTTTAACCCTAAACTTCATGGTTTTTTCTTACCTCCTACGTACTTACTGTTTCCGGTTACCATCCGCCACGTCACCATTTTGCGTCACATACGCGTTCCACCTCACCTTGAACTGGCACGTCACCACCAAACCCAAAAGCTTTGTGAAACACACCGTTTCACTGTTCTCCTTCTTCTTCAACCCAAGCGTTCCAACATTGAAGTAGAAGGACAAGTTTCAACAATTTACCTTTAAAAAATGTGTAGAAGAAAAGAAGATTAGACATATATTAAAACATATCTCTGAACATCGTGCAACTATGCACTTCCATTAATATATATTTTATCATAATTAATGTATGTGTGTGTTTCTTCCACCAAAAATGTGTAATGATAAACAATATTGGTGACTTCACAATCACATTGCTTTTTCTACAATTCCCTTTTGTCAACAGCACTACATGGTCCTCTCTTTGTATGTTTATGTATAATATATAGCTTTCATGGAAAGAAACAGGACCATGTGGTTCATGATCAAGATGATTTTCAAGCCAAGTGCACATCACTTAATTTCCCATTAACATACCAAAATGGAGCTCCAATTTCAGCACCACTCATTGCACATTACGTGCTATGAAACATACAGATATAAGCTTGTCATACTTCTCATTCATGTTTCTAAAAAAGAACACAATTTAGTAAAGCTGGCACATTAGATTTCGGGTCGGATTTAGATTATTAGGCATAAAATGTGTTGAGTTGTGTGAATTTGTCCGATCTGTTCCAAAACTTTACCTGATAAGCCCGACCTGAAAATTGGCCGGTTCAGTTAGTGCAGAAGTCGGGTGTTGGGTGCACTCCTTCCCAAAATGATAAGTGACATGTTTGTGCTGCATTTTTCTATTTTTAGAAAGCAAATTAGTTATATATTAAATATTTAATAGTACTCCTAAGATAAGTTAGTTAATGTACATAAAAAAAAAGATAAGTTAGTTATTTATGGAGTTTGCTACAACACAAGTTAATAGTGAAACAATAATAAATATACAACACTAACTAAGTTTTAATTTTTCTCGAAAAAGAAACAATGACTTTTTTGAGCTGAATGAAGTATATAAAAGTACCCGAAAAGAGTTAAGATGTCGGTAGATAATAAGATCGACTTTATTTGGTGAATCCACATTCGGAAGAAGATTAAAAAAATTATGTATAATTACATTGTTCGATAAAATTGTATGCAAGTAAATGTATAATCAAGAATTTATGAATTGTATTTAGATATATTAAATATAAAGAAATGTAATATTAAGGAAGTTATATACTTATATTTTGTATTAGGTTGATCCATATCAAATAGAGGTCGATCAACAACTGATCGACTTAATAATTTTAGCGGTAGTTCTTTTAGAAATTACAAATATTAAAAATAAAAGTGAGGTGACTGATATCTTATCCACAAACATAAAGTCGACCTAATAAATTAAAACGGTCGACCTTATAGAGTAAAAACATCAATATAGAAACTTGAGATTGACCCACAATGAATTTGCATCAACTATGTTGCACATTCTAATGTGATTGTTCTGTAACAATTGTTACTAAACCTTCACCTTCTTCACAATATGTATCTCTACGCAAATCCTTCAAATAGTTCACAAAATAGAAAGGTATAAAAGTAATCTTATTTTCATCACTTGTCGTGAGGGTTGCAGGAGGTTGACAACTCATGCGAGAGTCTCTCCCGTAAAAGTTAATAACGTTTGAAAGTATCTCAACAACCAAACATCAGTGAGTAATTTTATATATAAACGTTTATACGTGATGGTGATTATATAAAGTAAGTAGAGCAACCAAACAAGTTCTTATAGTACAGACAATCCAAGCAATCAACAAACTCCAATCCCTATTGTTGTTTATAAGTGTTGAAGATCCAAACAATAAGACAAATTTGGATTGTGAGAGACAGTGAGTGGCCCAATAGATCTCCAAATATCTTCCTATGTCTATCCAAAATTGATAACTTTAGAGTAAGATTGAGCAAAGATAGCTCCAATAGGTTCCTACCACTCAAATTGAAGAAAGAAATGTATTGTCATTTGTCAATTCAGTTTCTATTTATTAGAGATTTTTCAACACATCCAATTTTACTAGATAGTTACACTTTACTGGTGAGTCTCAACTAGTTCATGTAGATTGTGCATTTATAGTATCAATTTAGGTGATTTTTACAAACTTGTCACTTAAAGTACGTGTGTTTCTATAACTATTTTTTAAATAAATGAATAGTCGTAACCGTAAATAATTAGTAGATGAATTTACAATAACATACATTATTTATACTGAAAATCCCGGTTGTCTTATCTATTCTCTCTAGTTTTTTATCAAAAAAATTTCTTTAAACCATCATCGTTCTTTTATGGTCGACTGTGTTTCAGTCATCTTTGACTCATATTTTTTTCAATTGAATAAACACGAATTTAATAATTTAACCTGATTAGTTTTATTTTTTCAATGGTTTCATTCATTAATGTTGGTTTCTCTCATTCGATCTATTTGCACACAAATTATTATCATTTTGAAGCTAAAGATCACAACTTTATCTGACTAACCCCCTTTTCTCCTCTTTTTTAAGTTAATTTTGATCAATTTGATTCGATAAGCATCTTAATTTGGAGCCAAAGAATGGAAAAAAAGTTGAACACTTTCTGTTTTTGGCTAGTTTTGATCAATTTAATTTGAAAAAATCTTACTTGAAAACCAAAGAGCAGAATTTAACTGAGAAACCCTCCAACCCTTTTTTTGTGTAAGCTATTTTTGATAATCAACACAACTTCATAGCACTGTTGTTAAGGTTTGTTTGTTGGCAGCTAAATTCATTGGACTTGGGTTGTTGTATATATTTGATTTGATTCATGTTATTGTTTTGACAAATTTTGGGGGCATTATGGAAATATCAAACACAATACAATGGTCAAGCGCAATACATGTTGATTCGATTCATTGTAACGTTTTGGTCCGATGTTAGGTAGCGTTCGGATTGAAATTTTTTTTAATAAGATTCTCATGGTGGGTAGGTTTGAGAGATGTGTATGGTTCAAGATTTTCAAGGTGAGAGTGATTTCGAGATTTGGTTGTTTAAAAGATTGACTTGAAATTCTATATCGAGATGTGATCTCGGGTTTGGTTTGAAGGTTAACGAGACAAGAGGAGGAAGAGGGGAATGAGTTTTGTTCGAGGAAGGAGAGAGGATTCGAATGGCTAAACATGCTATTGAAATAATGTACGATTCCGATCCTAGTTATTGTTACTTATTTGACAAGATTTATGATCTTTTTGTTGTGCTTTTGAAATCCGATCTTGAGTTCTTAGAACCCGGAGATTTGGTGAAAGTTAGTTTGGCAACGAAATGGCGCCCCTCCATTGACTCCTCGTATGATCGTTCAACTCTTATTTGCGAGAGCATCGCCAAAAGACTTTTCCCCTACCATTCATATCCGGAATACAAAGGAATAGAAGAGGCACATTATGGTTATAGAGTTCATCATTGCCTACAAAAACAACTAAACAAGTCCTTGTCCCGCTTTGCAAGGCTCTTAAGTTGCCCGAGACTTCCATGGGTGGAACTTCCCTCCATACGACCGCTTCAGCTACCCTGCCGAAGATAGTGATGTGGGAATTATTGGGGTCTTGGTGTGATGTAATGGAATGATAGAGATGTAATCACAGGGTTGTCACCAAGATGCGTGTTGTTCTTGGAGCATGAAAATACGCTTATATAAGTTGCATATTTCGGGTGCAGACTGCGTGGAATTCAAGGTGCTTGACCGACTGCATGTGTCACTCGACTTCATTTTCGAATCAACTATCCACACAACTCTTAGGTCGGCTCGTTTTAAGATTCTAACAAAATTGAAGCTTCTTCTCTTGTATCTAAAAATAACTTCTTTGATGCTTAAATCAACCTAAGTCTTTCTGCTGCGTGCGTTTTTCTTTCAAATTAAGGGCTTTAGAAAAATAGTTAGTAACAGTCAAGTTTTGTTAGTTGATTGTGTATTGTTGAGCAGTGGCGGAGCTAGGGGTAGTTGTAGTAGACATTTGTCAATGTCACCCTCTCAAAACGCCATATAATAGTCGTCAGCTTTGCATCACCACCGATGCCAAGTGGTGAAAACATGCTCCCTTGATCAAACACTTTAGTGAAGAAGATAAAAACAATAGTCTAGCCTTACCAAGGTGAGAACAAACAATAAAATTTGTCCAAATTTTAGTGTCTTTCAATAGAACTGCACTTTTATACATGTGTTGTGTCAATGGAACTTTTGTTACCTCAACTCACAGGCAGAGAGAATCTAATAATGTTGAACAAAATTGTCTTGCTTTTGTTGAATAAAAACCCATCTAACAGATGCAAATAGTTGTTTTATTGGTTTGATCAAAACTGTCTTTTTTAAGTACAAATACCGAAAGTTTTGTTAGATCTCTTCCTGCTAATGGTGTTGCAAAGGAAACAACCATCTCCATTTCACAGTATGTAATACCAAAACATAACAAAACCAACTATGCCACTCAGTATACAAAGTCTGTCTAACCTGCTTTCGTTCCGCATCTTCTCCTCTTTCAACTCGCTTTGCACTTTCGAGTACAAGTGACACGACTCGAGAGCTTCACTATAGTTTTTGCTCCGCCGGCAACTGAGAGCCTCCTTGAGGATAAGCAAACTGTTTCTTCCATTTACGTGTGCGCCTTCCATGTCTTCAAGCTGCATGCTCAGCTCGGTTAACTTGAGAGTTGTTTGAAACCCCTCTCCCTCGGTGTGGATCACTCTGAACTTCATGTTAAGTATGCATTTCACGACTTGACATGGAAGAATATCTTTTGCCGGAAGAACGGATCCAAAGCGTATCACAAAGTCCTTCTCTGTTGGCCAATGCCTTTGCCCTCCAAGAGGCATCCAGCTAGCCAGATTAGCAGCTTGCTTTATTTTTTTGTTCACGACAATCCAACTAAGTCGCAAGTCATCACGAAGCTCCCGCCATAACTTCCCGTCTTTTCTCTCTCTTTCCATTGATGAAATTGGTGGGAGACCGTCGGAAACTGAAAGAGTCACTTCACCTTCATGGTCCTCATCTCTAGCTGAATAGGTAAGTAGATCGATCCGAAACGGACAGTTGTGAAACCAGCCATTGACACCGTCCGCGTTTGGAATGCCCCATTGGACCTTTGAGCAGATAATTTTATCTTTATACCTGATATCCACAATGGAAACAAAATCTGATGCTGAAATGCTTTCGTATTCATCTATGTCGCCGTAATATTCTGCCTCGGTCCATTCTTCTGGATACTCAAGATATTCTTTCCAGTGTGGCTCTGTAACTTCCTTGTTGACAATAAGTGGAAAACAATCTGCATAGAACTTTCTGAATCCACCCAACAACAGTATTAAACTTTTGACATCTTCCCTGTTGGTTGAAGGCCACATGGAAGAACACGCATTTTCCCACAATTTCTCTTCTTTCGATATAGAAAAGAATGCTGCACAAGCACAAGATGCACTGGCCAATGTTGGGCCATCAAGGCGCCTCAATATATCATAAAAAATATCGCTACTCAAAGATCCCATACTCTTCACGGGAAGAATTGACATTTCCATAGAGCTTTGCTTATCTGAGAAACAAAGATGAAGTTCTGTACAAAGAGAAAAATGATTACTTTCAAGAATTGACATTTCCACAGAATGTAAAATTAAGTTTACTTTCAAGAAAAGTGTCTTTCTTCCAATCATACGTCAGCGTCACATACAGCCTAATTCGAGCCACGAGCCTAATACAGGCCAGGCCAAAAAAAACTCACGTATTTTGCAACTTTTTATCGGCCCTAGCTTTTCCCACTAAGTGTTGAGAGTTGAGATACGTTAGAACTGACGAAAAGTTGTCCGATAAAAACACGTCCGTTTTTTGGCCCGGCCAGCATTGCCAGGTATACATACAGGTGAGCACACTGCACACCCCATATGCCACAGAGACCCATGTAATCCCTAGGATTCCAGAGGCTGCTGGCAAGTCACTAGAGCTAGTAGTCTATTATCCACAATATACAATCTTTCCATCTAAAGATGGAATTGATAAAACGCCCATCTGATCATTAAATTACAAAAACGCTTATTACAGCTATGTCAATATCAAGGACACGTTAATTAAATGCCCAATACTATATTAGCATCTACAAAATGTAACTTCCAAAATATACCTTTCCAATAACCTACACCCAAAACTATATATATATAGGTAAAACAACTACACATATGCTACTGCTACGTATTTGCATGCTCATTGTGTAGAATGATCCAGGAAGGAAATTTACGACTTTAGAGTGCACGCTAAAGCTCAATGCTAAAATACAAACAAGTGGTTTCAGCAAAGAGGCTCTATGTACCTTTTTCAGGTTTGCATTACATGCAGAGTTTTTGTTTCCTATAGGCAGTCTCTAAACAGCCAAACGATCCACAAATAGTAGCAGGCATGAATTTTTGAAGAGCAAAGAATTTTCTCGGTAACAATGAAATCAGATCTAAACTATATAGACAAGTATAGCAAGTAACTTTGATACTAATTACATAGAAAATCAAATCAAATACCAGCAAAATTCATCAGAAGCATACAATTAGGAGATAAGCATGGTGATGGGGAATTTCATTATCAAATCAAACCTTTATGCATAAGTTTCTATTGACTGAACATTATATGTCTTAACACAAACAAACACAGCAAGAATATACACCAAGCATACCACACAACTTATATTTAGAGTTCTTTGCACAAGGAGATATTTTATGAAACGAAAACACCAACACCAATACCAATTTAAACATGAAACATTTCAAGACTGAAAAGTGTTCACAATAGAAAATGAAAACTAGAGCTGACAATTTGGGACGTGACAAGTGACCCGGCACAAACACAACATATTTATTTAAATGGTCACACCCATTTCAGCAAATTTAGTTTGAGGACACTAAACAATTTAACTCATCCCCAACCCAAATTCCTCAAAGGCACCAGCAGAAACTATATTTTGGCAATTATACATCAATCAAAAGAGACTTTGATTTGATATTTTCAACCCCAGATACAATTATATACTTTCTTGCAAACAGAGATACTAATTCCAGTTCATGAGGGTTATGTTTCAGGGTTACAACTACAAACAACCAAGACAACATATAATCACCCAATAAAACCCAGAAACAAGCTATTTCAGGGGAAATTCAACAAGAAATCTCCGATTACCACAAACAAAATCAAATAAACAGCAAAACCCAATAACCAAAAGAGAACAAAAGTGACGAACCTCATATATGAGCTTCCATCGTATCGTACACGAACAAGGAAACCAGAAAATTCGAGAAAGACCAAAAAAAAAAAAACCTTTTTTGAAGGAATTGAAGAGAACCCAGAAAAGGGGAGAGAGATCCGATAAAGAAACGATGGGGTTGAAGAGGTAGGTCGCTTTCGTCTGGTTTTTTGGAAGGTCTCTGGGTGCTGAGAAATGTCTCTTTGTGAAACACCTGTAAGCTCTTTTGGATATATAGATACAACACCACACAACTCTCTCACTCACCATTAATACATTGCCCTTTTTTTATTTTTATTTTTATTTTTTTGACTATTGCCAAAATTTTTTTTTGATTTCATTGTGATTATTGCCAATTTAATTTGCTATTATCATTGAAGAGCAAGAATTGTAAAAAAAAGGGATAATTGCAGATGACCCTTCAAAATTTTAAAGGTTTGGCAGATGACCCCCCATAACTTTTTTCGT
>JAYMTK010005637.1:0-10067 GCA_036897405.1 Pelargonium myrrhifolium
ATCCGACAAGACAATCTGGAGAGACTTACAAAGAGAAACAACGAAACAGATGTGGCGAAATCTGCAGATTTCGGTGAGAATCTACAGATTTCGTCCATTTTAACAGAAAAGTCACGAAAATGAAAGTTTAGGGCACCTTAAAGTACGTTTGACAAGGTGAGGGTACCTTTGTGTAACTGACTTTCAAATGAGGGCACCTCTGTGTAATTTCCCCTACTTTTTATTATTGTTATTTGTATCTCTCTTTCTCTCTCCATATTTATTTATATTTCATTTTCTATTGTCTTTTAGTTTGGAATGAGTGTTTTTATCTCTTCTATTTTGGATAAGACTCTCACTTTAGGTAGGAAGAAATATTTAACTTGTGTAGAGGTGGGTTCTCAAGGGAGCAAACAATTGGAATATGAAAGATGTTTCATTTTTGTTCTCTATTTTTGTTTTAAATTAAATATTCAATTTTATTTATTTATTTTAATAATGTGAGACATAATTGTTACATTAATTTTATATCAATCAACCACTTATCCTACCAAGTTTAATTGAAAATACGATATTACAATTCAACCCACATAAGACGTGGGTTTATACGGTTTTAAAATTGCCAAGAAAATATGGATAATGGGTAATAGACAGCGACCCTGAGCTCGAACTACAGCCCAACACCAAATCAACCTTGCAAGGCAAGGCAAAACCAAACAAAAGAGATTTAGATTCCAAGATCTTTAAAAGACATAGCAACAGAATATACCATCCCCAATTATTTGACAGTATCAATAATCAAACTGTGAAAAGTGTAATTTCTATTTGAGTAACTATCTATTTGACATGACTTAAACCTATGTATACAAAGAGAGCTTATCTGCATTACAAAAAAGCCCTAGAGTGAGGGCTCTCTTATTTCATCCCAATTATTCATCGCCCCATAATTTTGCTCACCTCCGAGAAGATTAGCCCTGAAAATAATTAACTACCAGGAGCCCGATTTACACAAGGAATCAATGAAGGTAAAGAATGAAGTAAACTCATGGACACGAGGAGCTCCTAGTAGCAAAAGAATCGTCGAGTTATGTTGTGCTGGTTAGTGACTACCCGTGAATGTTGCACTGTCGTAAGTAAGGGGTATCGTACTTTATGTGTTTGGTCCAGTAGTGTTTGTACTTCCCGATCGCAGTGTCCAACCATGGTTTCATGGCTCCATCGTAGTGTATCACTGCTGCCCGCTCAATGTCAGCTCGCTCAAGGCCTGATTCATAACCTAGCCCGAGGACATGCCAACGCTTGTCCAAACCCACTGTTTCGTTATAGAAGGTGACCCAACCCAAGGGCAGGCTCCCAACAGTCTTCCACAATGGTCGTTTATATCCCTGCAACCAAAAAAAAAACACGCTAAATGTAAAAACTACACCGCGACTATTGTGTTTGGTTTATCAGTGCACGCCATTCTCAATCAGTATGATTATGTTATGATAGCACATGACTTAACATAGGAGATTACTAGCAGAGCATAGATGATCCCAAGCAATTTTGTTAAATGATTCATTTAGCCGGCCACAACCTGGCAATGCGGGCCGCGTGTGTTCTTGTCGGACTGTTTTTCGTCGGTTCTAACATTTCACGTCACTTAGTGAAACAAGTTAAGAGCCGATAAGAATTGCAAAATAAGAACGTGTGAGTTGGCCCACAGCCCGTATTGCCAGGTATTCCACAATATTCTCCATACACCTTAAACATTTGTTCCTACTCCTAGGAGAGCTTCACTCTAACAATAAAGGATGTGTGTGCTTTGACTAGAACAATATGATGATATTAAATAGAGAATGTTAAATCACATACCAATTGCAAGTAATTATGGTAAGCAGCAGTTAAATTTCGTCTCCTCCACTGCCGCAAGTCAAACAAGTTCATTCCAAATGCCCATGTGCAAGCCTTCACATCAAATCTCTTAGCCACAAATGGATCAGAGAAGTTGACAAGCCCATCCATCCGACGAAACGAATGTTCATTCTCCCGACAAGTCTCCACCGCTCCATTTACTTTTCCCTTCATATCAACACTCCAAAGTCCGGTTAGATCTCGTTGCACAACGACATCGTGGTCTAAAAGCACAATCTTATCAAGTTCAGGAAAAACATCTGGCAGATAAAAGCGAAGGTGGTTCAGCGAAGAATTAAATCTCGAGTCCTGGGAATTCTGCTTTTTCAGGGTTGAATTGTACTTGGTGGACAACCATTCAAAATCCTCCATACTCTGGATCTGGATAGCGGCTTTGCCAGGAGGATTTAGTATGAACCACATCGAGATTGCTGGGAAGTAGAAAGAACTAGTTACCACATGGAAGACAATTTTCTCAGGTTCCTGCAAATAAATAAATGGAAATAATCATTAGCATTTATTATAAAATGAATTATGGCAACACAGCCAATACGAGTAGCTTTTGAGATAAAGTATCTAGCCCAACTACACCTAATTTTCAGCACGATGGAATGCCCTGAATATACACAGAAAAGCAAAATAATTCCTCCTAAAATCCCAAATTCACGACTTTACTTAGCATACACAGATAGGACTGGTAGGCAGACGGGCATTATATGTAGAGTCTAACCTAGCCATAACATCTTAATGTCATGTGCATGATAGAGAATGATCAAGAAATGGCTAAAAAGGCCTCACTGAAAAAAAAAAAAAAAAAAAAAAAAAAAAAGAAAGAAAGAAAGAAAAAACTGTGCACTTGTACCTAAAAGGATTTCATTACAATTCAAGGAAAAGCAGGATTTAACCTAGTAATCAATTAAAAAAAAAAAGTCCACACAAGTACATTTCACATGGAAACAAATACTTTCCTTAATTGGAATACATTTAACATGTACCAGAATACCAAATTAAACTCACCCTATGGAGTAGGGTTTGAGAGATTTAATCATGATCAATCATGAATTTAACCATTGATGCATAGAGGGGTATCAATCAACAACTACCCAGGACAATAGTCACTGATAGGTTAAACTGTTATAAAGTAATCATTAAATGAAGCTTGATTTAGTTAATCATTTTTTATTTATAAAAATTTCCAGTTATCAAGCAAGACAAAGGTATTACACAATGATGACATCCTTGTAAACTGGAAAGTGGAAATAGAAGTCTGATTATAAATAAAAACAAAGGAACTCAGACATTTACCGTGGCAGCAGAGACTGTGGAGCTCACTACCACTGCACAAGCAAGAACATTGTCGGAGAAGACAGCATAATGATAGAGATCTGGATCATGCAATTTCTGTTGGTTAGAAAGCTGCCTCTCCTCAGGCAGCAGAGTAAAGAATTCAGCAGTCAGACGCATAGAGAGGCAGTGTAGGCCTTTCGGGGTAGTTCTTGATGCAAGATCAAGAAGATATGCTACTTCATTCTTCTGCAACTGGACCTGTTCTTCAGAAGTAGCAGCCATAGCACGAAGCTTGGTCGCCATGGCATAGCAGTCAGGATATATACGACGGGCTTTAAACAGTAAAGACTCCATGGATCTCATTTTCTGCAAGGCACTACAAATATCACGAATCTTTAGTTCAAAACTGAATTAACTGCACATAAGTAAATGAAGCTTGACATGCTTTATTAATATTTTAGTTGATAGATAGCAGAAAATGGAATACAAATGGGAAAGAAATTTGCTAAACCTCCTTGACAGATCTGAATCCTTGTTTGCATCACCAACTGCTCGTTCCAGTTCTTTGATTCGGACTCTCAATGCTCTCCATAGGTGGGAGTTACTGCCTAGTGGTGCCATATTCAAGTATGCTCTGGCACTAATCACCTGATCTTTCATGTATCTTACCTTTTCATCTGTCACTCTCCTTGACTTAGACCTTAAACTATGGTCATCTTGGACTGATGTTTGCCCAGGTGGCGTCTGGTATGAACACCAAATTAAAAATTAAAAAAAAAAAAAAGAAATAAGCAAACTGCAAAACATGTAACAATATTTTTTATTAAACCAAATAATTTTTATGGCTGGCCCCTGTTGTATCGACTATATTCCAGACTGCTAAAAGAAATGCTCTATCATGATTTTAGCTCAAATTTGCCACTGAAGTATGACGTGAAGAACAGGTGATTCCTCGTTAAAGTAACGAGTGGTTTCAAGATCCAAATGAGCAATTTTAGAATTCAAAAATCATTCCAAAGATTTACCTGTCAAGTAGGCTATTACAATGTATTAAAAAAATTACATTCTCTAGCACAATAACCAGTACTACAACAACCTTCCTGGGTGAACATCCTAGCAGAACACTGCAATGATCTTTAACTCTCTCTTCTTTTTTCTATACTCTCTGTTTCTTTGGTTTTCCTCACTGTTTATTTAAGTTATACTTTATGTTTTGTTCTCAAAAAACCCATCTCCTTCTTATCAAACCCTAGCCATCTTTTCTGCCCAGCCTATCATTGTAAACATTAATATTCTATACCTGACATGAAACTCCACCAACCTTATTCCCTATAATTTATGTTAACCAAATCACCTAATACCATAGTCAATCTAACCTTCAGTTTACCCATAAGCCTTTATAGACTTTCCTCCCAAAGTACCCGAAAAAACTATACACTAGTCAACCAGTACTGATATAAAAGAACTCTGATATTTATAAGCACAACTTCTTGGTCATCTTGCCAAACCAAACGAGATTCATCAACCAAAATAGAGGATGACATTAAACAATTATACCTTCTACAGAAGTTCCAAATAATTCATTCCAAAAAATTTTAGGGGGGAAGTTTTTTTTTTTTAAAGAATGGGCCGGAGGGTTTTTTTTTTTTTTTTTTTTTTTACAAAATAAATGAGAAAACTTATTTATGTACATCCTGGGCAACAAAAGGAATGATATTTAGATAGCACATCTAGAACAAATAGTTCATCTCAACATCTAAGCAAAATTGCAAAATACAAACCTTTTCCTCGATCATGGACTTCATTTTTGGTGGAATTTGCTTATTTTCTTTAGTTCCTACAATCCAAATTGGCAAAATCAAAATCAAGTTCTCTATCAACAAATTAAGAAAAGTATTGAGTGAAAACACTAGGTCACACCCAACAGCACCAACCATTTATCTTCAGTGAACTAGCCCTCATTCCAGCATTTGCAAATTCCTCAGACTCATTATTCCTGTTATACGAATGGTAACTGACTGCATTACTTAAATCTTTGTACACAACTTCATCCGGCACTCTCACACCTTTCCCATCTGCCTAAACCACAAAGAAATCCGTCTTTACCTACTAAATAGTAAAACCAGATTCATAATTGATAATTCAAACATACAACATAATTACCTGCTGAAATGCCTTAAGTTGCACAGTATTTGACCTGTGTTTCTGCAACAAGTAATGAAATTCAAGTTAAATCCTACCAGTATTGTTTAATAGCTTCTTGTACACTACAGAGTTGGAAAAAAAAATCCCAAAACCAAACACCTCAATAGCTAGAGTAAGCTTCCTGCTTGTTTGAAACTGAGAAAACAAAAATATCCAAAATCCATCCTATTGTCCTACCTTTTCTCAGCAACCAAACACAAAAAAGCAATTAATAACAAAAAACAAAGTATCTGAATTAAAGAAGAAAGTTACGTACAATACTGGATAATTCCTCAACAAATTCTTTCCGTCCTGCCACAATACATTCCAAAATCGAAATCAAACAACATACGCATCACCATATTCACAGATACAAACAAAGAAGCAAAACTATCAAAATACCTAAATTCGTGAGACTTTTAATCCTGTGAGATACGAAAACAAGAGGAGCAACCACAGATACGCAGAGCAGGGAGAGGATAAGAATCCTCTGACACCGAATAGCCAACTTCATCAAAACCTACTGTGCCAGAAAGTCGCTCTCACTCTAGGGTTTTCGATCCCGATCCTTGTCCAATTGCACATTTCACAGTCCCAAATCAACACGATTCTCTACTTGAACCACAAGAAACCAAAATCAAAAAGTAGAGACGAGCCAAATCAAACAATCTAGTGCTGCTTTTCGGCTACTTTTGTTGGAATGTGAGCGAGAAATTTACAGAGAGACGGTACGGAGCAATGGTTTTTCTCTGTTCTAGAGAGAGAAAATTGGGATTCTAGAGAGAGAGAGGTCCATGTTCGGGTCGTGTTTGTGTGTGGAGGTTTGGCTATTATTATGGAATTATTTATATACTTTGAGGTTTGCGCCGAGATTTGGGACGCGATAATGACTATAGTGGCGTTGATTACGTGTACGGTGGATGATGATGATTAAATTGTGATGATGTGTCGATGACCGTTGATTATAAATTATAACGTGCTTGTGGTAGTTCAGTAGTTGCACTTCAATTTATTGGACCCACCATCCACATTTTCAAATTTATTTAGCATTTATTTATTAGTATTATTTTTTTAACGGAAATGTTTAAAGTAAGTTAGTTTGGTTTTTTCCATTTGAAATCATTAGATGTGTTTTTGTAACAAACTTATTTTGGCACAAATAAGCCTCATTTTATGATCAATAAAATATTTTTCCAGTAAGATAGAAAATTTGAAATGGATTAGATGTGAAATGTACAATTAACGAAATATTCAAAATATATTTTTATTGTATAGTTTAGTAATTTATTACACTTTCTTAAAGAAATGGATAAAGTACAAATTGATTCATGTACTATTAAAAATTGACCAAAATGGTTCATGTACTTCAAACTGATACAAAATGGTTCCTTAAAAGTGAACCGAAATGGTTCATGCCGTCCAATTCCGTCAAAACCGACGTTAAGTGGCCTACATGGCATTTTTTTTTCTTCTATTTTTCAATTTTTTAATTCAACAAATATCCACCTCACCTTCTTCTTCCTCAATCTCATCAAATCTCCAATATTTTCTTATGAGTTTCTTCAATTTCTACTCCAAATTCACATATCAACCTTAAAAATCAATCAAAGCTCCAATCCAAACCGTAATCTCTTTATTTGAGTTTTTAGATTTAATTCTCAAATTCACATTTTGAACTCATAAATCAATCAAATATCCAATCTTTCAATTTGGGTTTGCTCTAAAATCCATTCTTATGAGCTAAAAATCTCCAAAAATGGGTATCAAATCCCTAAATTTTCACTCCATTTCATTGTGTTTTCACCAAATCAGCTCCCGCTGGAGAACTCACCGTCGGTCGCTGGAACCATCAAGCTCACTGTCGCAAGTACTTCATCTTCCCACAGCACTTGTCGGAGCACGACGAGCTCCAAATCGACGGCAATGGCAAGTACTTCCTCCTTCCGTAGCGGCGACGTTCGAGCTAGAGGAGGCGGAGCCGTACGGCGGCGGCAGACTGGAGGCGGTGGTGAGCGAGCTGGAATGAGAAGATGAGAGTAAGGAAGAAGAATAAGGTGGAGGGTTTAGGGTTTGGATGTTGTTGTGGTTGTGGGAGAGAGAAATAAGAAGGTGAGGTGAAGGTGAAGGTGAGGTGGATAATTTTTGAATTAAAAAAATTGAAAAATGAAAAAAAAATGCTAAGTAGGCCACTTAACGTCGTTTTTTGACGAAATTGGACGACATTGACCATTTCGGTTCACTTTAAGATAATATAGGGACCATTTTGTATCATTTTAAAGTACAAAGACCATTTTGGTCCATTTTTTATAGTATAGGGACCAATTAGGTACTTTTTCCTAAATAAATTAGTTTATAGTTCATGTATTAGTTTAATATTTTGAAGATTGTATACGTCAAAATAAAAAATAATTCTTTTTACTCAAATGAATCGAAATAACATATGGTGTGTTTAGGAACCAACATTTTATTTGAAATGATGAATTCGAGTCAAATGAGATGTTTAGGAATTCCAAAAATTTAGATTTGGATTTGAGTCAAATCCAATAGCATTCAAAATATGCTAAGAACATGAGATTTCAAATGACAACTTGTCATTTGAAATTCTATGATTATTCAAACATTATATTTACATTTGAAATACAATATTTCAAATACTGAAGTTAAAATCAAATTTATGCTCCCAAACTCAACATAATTTAATATTTCATTTTTCGACAATTGAATTCCTAACATTTTAACTCATTTTTTACCAAAGATTAAACAAACAATACACTTGTCTCGATTGATTCTAAACTAATAACTCAATGCCAAAACTGTACAGAGAGAGAAGGAAAGAAATATCATCCAAAATATATTGGATGAAACTCTCAGACTAAATAATGACCAATGAGGTGATGTAACATCACTGATTAACACTCATACCCGCCCTAAATTCAAATATGCACAAATTGAGCAACTACAGTTTTATTTGCCCTTATAAGAGTTGATTAATTTGGTTTTTGTTTCAAAATAATTGCTCATTCTATTATATTTTTTTCTGAAAAACAAGAATGAGTTAGTTAGAATTCGAATTTTCTCACCGAAACTTCACGCGTGCTCTTGTTGCAACAAAATCGATGAACTCTAACAATTTTTTGTTTTAAGAATATTGTTTGTAATTCAGATTTATCAAAATATAAGATTCCCAATTATTTTGAAAACTTAAAAAAAAAAATAATGATAATTAGGACTTAGGAGCATAGGTTACCACTTGAACAAGTTTACAAGCAATGAAAAGAAAAAGTTACAAATCTGTCTGCTTTGGGAATAATTTCAGCACTGAAATTAAGTTCCTTAAATTCTGTGTGTTAATCACTGAAATTTAGATCCTCAAATTCTGGGTGCTACTTACTTGTACTTGATGTGAAACTTACCAAACTTAATTTTTTGGGATTAATAATAATCACAGTGCTACATATCTCAATGAACCATTGGGTTTTTGGTAATCCAAATCCAACCCATTGTTGACTCAGATTGAGTAGAAGCTAAGTTCTTGATCCAAAGTGACTTTAGTCAAAGATACTTCCAAAATATTTACCAACCACTGAATCTCATGCTCCATAAGTTATTGAATACATCACCTCAAGTCTAGGCTTTATAATTGTCTATTAGTGTTAAAAGTACACGTGTTTTACATGTACGTAAAACATTTATAAACGTGTATCATGTACTTAACAATACTATTTTTTGAACAATTGCGCATATTCATGTGTCAGTTTGTTTAAAATGACAGTACAATAATATAAAAGAAGAAGAAGTGTTGTTCAGTGAGCTCACGACATTCTTTGGTTCCATATACAACACATGAGTCGGTCATAAGTGAGTTTTAGAGAGTAAATATCAAACATGTAATTGGACTACACGTAATTCTTATTAATTTATCTTTAATAAATGTCTTATTTAAAGCATGCTTTATTCATTAGAGCCTAATTGAAATGATGGTTGAAATTTCTAGAGTTAATTATTTATAAGTTTGCTCAGTTTGGGTGTTCAGAAAATAAGTGTATTGTTTCTCTTGTATTTTTGTATTAAACTAAGTGTCTTATTATCTAATTACTAATAATGTCATTGTAATAAAATAGTTAATATCCAATAAGTTTGTTACAACACATGCTTACGAAGATAGAAGAAAAAATATACGATACTAATTAACTTTTGTTTAAAATATTTATCAAAATAAAAAGCACAACCCTTATTTTGAGACGAATTAAAAATTACTTATATTTCAACACGCCTCCTCGTCAAGTGCAAGGCAATTATATTTTTTGCAGGTGTATCCAACAAGAGATAGCTAGATAAATAACCCAATATCACTTTAAAGTTATATTACAACAAAAACAATAAGATAGATGCACATTGAAGTTTCATATTGTAATCATGATGATATGACATCTTCAATGAATATAAAAATATATAGAGTAATATAAGCATCAGTTGACTGATATAATTTTATATCAGTTGCACTAATAAGGTGATGACACATCGTTTAAAATCATGGTTCCATACGGGTCGTTTCGCTCCCACAAATTCACTTGCGTGGGTATAAGTGAAATTTAATGAGATGTCATCACCTCATTAGCTTGGTTAAGTTGCAACTGATATAAAGTTATATCAGTCAACTGATACAGATTTTACTCAAATATATGTATATATATATATATATATATATAGAGTAAAATGTATAT
>JAYMTK010005638.1:0-10067 GCA_036897405.1 Pelargonium myrrhifolium
CACTTATACCCACCCAAGTGAATTTGGGGGAGCGGAGCGACCCGTCCGGATCCATGATTTTAAATGAGGTGTCAACTTCTTATTAGTGCAACTGATATAACTTTACATCAGTCGACTGATATACATTAAACCCAATAACATATATATATATATATATTTAAATAATTATATTCCCTCAAAAAATTGAAATATTTAAATAAAGAGACCATAAATTTTGAATTATCCCAATTTTAAATATTTAATTCCCGACAATTAAATTAATAACATTTCAATTCCGTTTCGCAAAAATTAAACGAACAATCTGTATTATCAAGTGTTAAGATACGAATTACAAACTCTAGATGGTTAGGACAAACCTTTTTTAAATATATATAAAAAAATTAAAAATAAAAACTAACTTAGGTCACAATTACAAGAACACTCATCACCAAACAAAAACCCTTGTATAATCAAAATAAAAACTAAATAAAATAAAAAAATGAATTGGTTCATATTATTTGATGCATGCCATAACAAAACCAAAAAAAAAAAAACTAAAAGATATGAATATGTGATACACAGTAATGCATCAAACAATATGTAACAATATTCCCCAAAAAAATCCCCAAAAAAAAAATTATAAATAAAAAAAGGTCACATACATGAATTTTCATTTCTGGTTCTCCTCCAAAAAAATCAAGATCGATCTCATGAGCTTCTCGTCGCATAAATCAACAGCGAAAAGTCAATTCTGTCCTCGTCTTTGCTCTGCTGCACCATCTTCTCCTCCAACCACAACCGACTATCCAATCCACTCCTCGTCCGGAACATGAAAACCGCCGATCCAGAAATCGAATTGAAGAACCAATCATGAACATCCCACATCAAATCCACAAGCAATCCATCAACGAAAATCGTCTGATTTCCCCTAAAATTCCACTGCAATCTCTTCACCCGAATCACCGTTTTTTTGTCGATCGAAACCCACATCGCCGGCGTGGTGTCGCCGGCGCACCGGATGGTGACGTCGTGCGCAATGCCGGACTCGCAGAACTGCGCTCTGGTGGAGTACAGGGCGTTGCCGGAGCAGTGCTCGCGCCGGGAGATGAGTAGGGTTTTGGCGGCCGGAGAGTAGGGTTTGAGCTTCCTCGCGGCGGCGTCCTCGGCCAAGTCGCCGAGGAGGAGGCCGATCTCGGCGTCCACCGCGACGACGACGTAGAAGCCGTCGACGGGCTCCGGGCCGCCACCGGAGTCGAATATCGCGGCGGAGAGGTCCCAGAACGCCTCGACCTTGGACTTCTCTGATTCGATGATTTTCACGCCATTTTTTTTTTGCGAAAGAGGCGCGAGTTGGTGTTGATTTTGAGGTCATCGGGGCCGAAGTCGATGCTCAGGCCGCCGTGGCTGCCGGAGGCATTGCGGGACCACGTGACGGTCACGTGGTGGGTGAGGGAGGAGGAGGGGACGATTTTGTAGACGGAAACGACGACGTTTTGGACGAAGGGGACCAAATTGGGGGAGATACAAGCGTTTTTGGAGTAATTGGAGCATGAAAATGAAGAAGAGAGTGGAGAAGGTTGGATTTGAGACGTTAATGGAGTTTTGGCTGAAACATGAAACCATGTCTCTCATTTTTTAGGTTTTTGTGAAGAAAGTGAAGAAGAGAGAAACAGAGAGATCTGGAGGTTGAAGAAAGTGGTTAAATGGGTCTTTTTACTCTTTTTTTTCGGTTTTGTGGGTTTGGTTTTTGAAACTGTAGAGAGAGAGAGAAATTGAAAATTTTCAGGTTCTGACAAAAAAACAAAACAAAATGTGTATTTAAATGTTGAGAGAGAGAGTCCTATGAAACAGAGAATTGGAAGAGTGAAGCAGAGAGCTTGAAGCTTTCTATTTTTAATTTAATTTTTTTGGGGGTTTTATTATTATATTCTTTTTTATTTATTTATGGAAAGTATTTTTTTTTTTGAAAATTAACGAGAAAATTTCATTAAATCACGAGAGTAGGTTTCTGATACATAATATAAAATCAAGTCGGTAGTACTACGTAACAGGATTCAGCGCAGTTAGTTAGATAGAACGTCTTCCAGCTGTTAGTCCATGAGATGTGAGATAAATTTTTCTCAAGCGAGCATCTCTTATGCCTAACTTTATTCCAACATACTTTGTGCCTCCAACTAGGAGTTTGCCCCGATTTTCCGTCCAATCGATCACACTCAATCCAAATTGTACAGTTTTTTTTTTGTTGGAAAACCAAGATAATTTTATTAGCTCATTTCAAGCATTCCAATATTTCGAATCGAATTCTAACATTCTTCGGTAGAGAGAGACTATCATCAGCATATGAATCAAGTAGGCGAGTAATCTTGTGAGCTACCTTATTCGTAGAGCGGTACACAAAAGAAAGTTGAACACAATCCAAACTCGAGGCTAATGTCCAACAATCATCAAGCAAGACTCTTACTCTTCCACCCTCCGGCCTTTTCAGAGATAACGCTACCATTACTGGCCTCGCATCTGACTCAACCTGAACCTTCCTCCATTTCTTCCCCTGTTAATCCGTCTCAAAACGAGTGTCATGTTTGTCTAGTATTTTTGTCTCACAATGGATGTCATATTTATTTTTAGGAAGTTAGTTATATAAATTACTAATAACATCCATATAATAACGGCCAAGCTCGGCAAAATTCACACCACCACCTATGCTATAGTATCAAGTTCTAGTTTAGCAACGTCCGCATCTTTTAGGAAGTGTCATGTTTCTTTTGTCTTGAACTAGCGTTGAATTAAATTTTTGTCCCGACTTAATTCAAATTGTATTGTTTCAATTCGGTCACAAATTACAATATTTTGTTTCAAGTTTGGTCCGTTATCGTTAAATTAGCTTGATGTGACCATTTTCTATAGACATTTTTTGACTATTTGGCGCTTAAGATAACTAAGATTGATTGATGAGAATAATTTAGAACAAAATGTATAATTGAGGGACATGTTCATCCCGTCAATTTATTTTTCATACATTTAAGCGCTATAGAAATAACAATTTTTTTTCAAAAAAATCATATCAACCTAATTCGATACAAAATGACATAGTTGACTGAGGACTAAATTGGAACAATATAGAAAATTTCAGGATCAAATTAGAATGATGACTAAACTAGTAACAATTTGGAATCAAAATAAAATAATTTCTTATTTTTATATATTTATTTTGTTGGTCTTGAGTCTTGACAGTTCATA
Organism: Pelargonium myrrhifolium; assembly: GCA_036897405.1. NCBI lineage: Eukaryota > Viridiplantae > Streptophyta > Magnoliopsida > Geraniales > Geraniaceae > Pelargonium > Pelargonium myrrhifolium. Next base: position 3,217 of record JAYMTK010005638.1, read on the forward strand.
TGACATGGGGTATTATTAATTGACAAAAGAAAAACAATAAAAAAATAAACATAAAGTTTAGGATTTGTTTGTTTAACTGTTTATTAATAAAATGGAAAGTCAGAGTTGGTCTGAATTGTTATTATTTTATTTATGGATTTATAGCTACAATTTCTGACAATACCATGGATTTATAGCTATAAATTCCATAATTTTGGGGTTTAGTGTTAGCAATAATGAGGATATAATTAGAAGACAAAAACTGAAATTGTTAGGATAATTTATTTAATGTAAGTGGGAGTTTAATTTGCATTAGGGTTTTTATGAGTTAATTGTATTGCTGGTAAATTTAGATTTTGAGTTTCAGTTTTTGAATTGTGTAGATGTTATGGGTTTTATTAAATAGAAGTAGGAGTTTAATTTATTTTTTACATTTTGAAAAATATCATTTTAGTTTTAATTTTTTTTTATTAGAATTACCAATAGGTTGTGGGCTTGTGGCTTAGTTGCAACACATAATGAGATTGTGCGAGGAACAAAGAGCTTTAACTGTCACTCAGTCTCGAATATGATTAAACTTGTGATTTACGCCAAAAATTTATTATAATTAAACAAAAAAAAAACTGATTTTTCAGGCAATAAGAGGATTAGGATGATTATAATAGTGAATATTGGCCCACAATAAAGAAATTTATTTAGTGTGTACCCACCAACTCCTCCCAACACCCTTATGATTTAAAAAGCAAAGCATAATTGTGAGATACAATCTTTTCTAATATCTTATTTTTAACCTTTTTCCTAATTTTTCTCTCATCCCTCTTATTAAACATATAAATAAATGATCATTACATTGATACAAAAAAGAGAGCAAGGAGACGCACCAATACGAGTGACGCAGTTGGTTAACACATGCTACGTGAGTGAGAAGAGATCTCGGGTTCGATCTCCACTCAACACACTTTTATAGGTGTGGTCAAACGACTTAAACGTGTCAACCGCCAAAATACAGGTCCGCTCTGAAACCCATGATTTAGACCAAAAAAAGAAAAAAAGAGAGCAAGGAGACTCTTGATCAAAACTAAATTTGTTAGATTATTTATTGAGGCAAACCATGTTACTTTCAGTCTGGCAATTCGAGATATGAGCTTAAATTTGTTGGATTTAATTGAAAAGATCTAGTTTGAATTCAAACTGTACAAGGTTATGAATGTTAGGCCACGTGTATAAGTTGATTGGATTTATTTGACTCGGACCCAAAATAAAACATTGGTTTAATTTCATATGTGCTGCATATTCTAAAGTCTAAATTTTAAGAAATAATATGACTAAAAATGAGTGACCTCATTTAAGAAAATATCAAATTTAAGGAATGTTAATTAATAAATTATCATCTTTCCATTGGCTTGGTTCATTTTGTTTTTGCAATTCTTTTGGGAAAAGTTTTGTAAACATTAATTTAGAAATATAAAGAAGAAAAAAAGGGTGTGAATGTATTAAATATTGTAGTTCTACTTGTTGTATCCAAGCTTTAACACAAAAGAGAATCATGTGGCTGCAGTTGGGAAGAAGGAACATTTATATCCATACAAGAAGTTCCCATATTATAATTTGAACTCGAATCTGCGAGCATCCAAAATTTTACGGGCTCAAGTTTTAAAGAGTATATCGGACTAATTTGAGATTCAATTTAAAGTTGTGTGTTTCTTGAAATGCCGTGAGTTGGGGTCAAGCGAACTCGTACATTTTATATGTAGAACTCAAATATGATATGTGGCATGAAACTCAAATCACATACTCTCCAAAAATATTTATTTTATAAACAACAAGCGTATGTTTTTTTTTGATACATATAGGTGCCGAAATCCTATCTTGTAATGGTCCAGGGTCCTTGGTGTCCTTGATATATTTACAAGGGTACATAGGGTCTTAGTGGTCAAGGGAGAGACTTCGTCTCTACCCTCTAGCCTAGAGCTTTTGGCACCTAACCGCACCAAAGTGATTTTAACGGGGATCGATCCAAGGACCTCCCCCACTTACACAATTGATTTAACCAACTGCGCCACACCTGATGGCTTAACAACAAGCGTATGTTCACGGAGTCTCGAACTTGAGACCTCAATCTCAAGTAGGTCAAGTGCCCTAAACCACTTGCCCTGATGCATGTTCGATGCAGACTTAAATCAATGGTATGCGAGAACGTAATTACACAGACAAATCTCAAAATGGTCTCCTACACTACCACCACCATGAATGTGTTTAACGGGGATCGATCCAAGGACCTCCCCCCACTTACACAGTTGACTTAACCAACTGCGCCAAACCTGATGGCTTAACAACAAGCGTATGTTCACAGAGTCTCGAACCTGAGACCTCAATCTCAAGTGGGTCAAGTGCCTTAAACCACTTGTCCTGATGCATGTTCGATGCAGATTTAAATCAATTGCATGCGAGATGTGATTACACAGACAAATCTATATCGAACCACCGAAAATGAGTGATAATTATCGACGTAACATTCTCTCATTGGCTTGATTCAGACTCAACAATAATGTGGACCCACATTATTATTTCTAAACAATATATACAAGGACTTGACTGTGTTGTTGAAGCCTCAGTGAAGGCTTGAATTAGCCTTTTGTTTTGTGGTATGGAAGCAAAAAAGGGAAGTGGGAGTGATGACTCCACTTCACTGCCTGCAAATTGCAACCCCACCATCACTATTGATCAAGACAGCTTTTCACATTCAGAACTGGAATTTTAGATTTTTACCTTCTTTTTTTTTAATTTTTTAATTTTTTTTGAAGTTGAGTGAAGAAGAAACAGAGGGAAATGAAAATGGTCATAACCATCATGATTTCCAGTTCTGAAAAGCTTTAAAGAGAGAGAGAAAGAGAGACATAGACATGTGGATAGGGATTAGAATATGAATCAATCTAGGTCTTTTGTTTATCATTCAATTAACTGTTTATGACCTTGCATAATAACTACCCATTTTAATGAATCAATATTTTGCTACACCTCCAACATCCTTTTTAGTGTTTTAATTTTTGTTTAATAAAGAAAAGTTTCGAAATCCTATCTTGCAACGGCACAACGTGGTCTCTTACATCATCACCACCAAGGATGTGTTGAGTGAGAGTCAGTCCTAAAACCTCATCTCACTCACACTGTTGGATTAACTAATTGCCCCACTTTTAGTGGTTCTTTTTAGTGTTTTAATGCATATTATGTTTTGTTGTTCACTATCGAGGAACAACTTTTTAAGATTACTGTCATTCGAGATTTGGTCACAGGTTAAAGTTCTCACATCTCACCATTGGTCTAAGGAATCAGTAATGTTCATGAAAGAGACTTTGCCTCGTAAGGAATCTTCAAAGCGTATATATACAAGCTTGAACAAGGAACCAATATTGTTCATGAAAGAGACTTTGCCTCTTAATCCTAAGGCCTAGGGCTTTTGGCACCTTTGCCTCTTAACCCTAGCTTTTGACACGTTAGTGCACCAACGTGGTCTCTTACACCACTACCACCAAGGATGTGTTGAGTAGGTATCGATACTGAGACCTCATCCCACTCACACAGATGGATTAACCAACTGCGCCACCCTTACTAGTTCTTTTTAGTGTTTTGATGCATATTATGAGCAAGGATCGACTCTGAGACCTCATCCCACTCTCACCTCTCATCATTAGTATGTTGAGTGAGGGTGAATAAAACTCGAGAGTTTTTTTCACTCCGCAGTTTTGCGCTACCAACTGTGCCACACCCCTTTGGGCTAGTGCATTTTTTTTTTTTTGTAAACCACCGGTTTTATCCAGTTCGGAGCTTACTGGTTCGCGGCTTAGTCATAGTTAAGGCTTCTCATCCCTCCCTATAGGTGTGTTTAGTGGGGATCGAATCCGAAAGCTCTTCCCACAATTTCAGTCTACGTCATCAATTGAGCTACAACCCATTAGTGGTGTGTGCATTTACGAGCATTCTAAATACTTGGGACCCGTTTCGAATTACCCATGAAAAATAATTATATTAGAAGATTCAAACATTTGATACATAAAATCCGCACCTCGACTCAAACTACACGAACATGCACCTCCTACAAATCAGATTCATATTTTTATGTATTTTCAATTTAAACTCGACTCAAAATTTGAACGGTTGACCGTAACTTAGAGTATTTTTGAAAATGAATAGAATTCTTATGTATAAATTTGAAAGCAAAATGAAGATACCATTACTAAGCAAAGTTACTATTAGAGGGTCCTCTCCTACTAGCTAGGGTTGAGCATTATGGTCCCATTGGTCAAGATTCAAGAACACAGTCACTCACAATATCAATGAACACTCATTATGTAAGTCCATAAAATTTAGGAAATACTACAAAAAATGGTCAATAAACTATCATGACCATGCCAATTTGGTTCATGAACTGACTTTATAATTTTTTCCTGTCAAATTTTTCTAACGTGTCATTGTGAAAATATAAAAATTGTAACTAATAACTTCGAGTTAGGCTGGTCGGGTTTTAAGCATAAAATACACTAAATTGGACGGTTTGCATGATCTAACCTAAAATGTTCAGGTTAGGTGTCGGGTACCCACAATCCAGATTGTCAGCTCTACTGATAAACACATGTTCTAGTCAAACTACTTTGCGCCAATCTTAACATGTATCGTTTACTTAGTGAGGGCCAGGTCAGAGCCAATATAAAATTGCTAAATAAGAACGTGTGAGTTTTTTTATCCGACCCGCAACCCGTATTACCAAGTAAACCTAAACTCATCAATAGAAAAGTACTAGTATTTAAATTGAATCCAACCTAGCATTTCATTACTTTTAACCCATCTTTTACTTTAACCATCACTCACTCCCTCTAATGATTTGATCCAACATCATAAGATACAAAGAATATATAAAGCTTCTTCTTTGTTGGTTTCCTATTGGAACTCAGTGAACATTTCACTATATTCTCTTAGTCCCCAACTAATCCCTTTTTTTTCTCACCTGAACCGCAACATTTCCAGCCCAAACTCTACTTCAAACTAAGATTATCTCGGCGTGCAGACCGATTCCAAGCTTTTTCGTATATTAATATAGCAAAAGACGATAAGAACATTATAATACGAAGAAGAAAAAGTGGTTCAGATCAAAATGTATACGTCAAGTGAAGTGCCTAACCAGAACAATTGCAACGTGCAAACAATAACAAATGTACAATGTTTGTTAAAGAAGATGGAATCCCACTAAAGGGAAAATTCTTCTCTTCTGGCCTAACATGGGAACCAGAAATTCTCACCAACCAAACAGACCGTTGGAAAAGTATCATTTAGTGAGAAAAGAATAGAAAATTACCCATCATATGTAGGACTCACGATTTGAATCACGATCTGTGACACAATGTGAATTAAGTAGGTTTAGCTGTTTGGGTGACAATTCGTGTCGAAAGTTTATTGTTATGTTAAACAAGTCAACCCGAACATGTTTATTAAACGAATTGATACGAAATGACACGGTTAACACATTCAAATAAATGGGTTGATATTGACCCGACATGACCCAATATATTTGACCAATTTAACTTCTATAGGCTATTCTTTACCCGATATATTTGCAAAATTTCCGTTTCTATCCTTAAATAGGTGGGTCAGTATCAAATAAGTTACATGACCCGTTTGTGAAAACGGAAACACGACCCAATTTTTAAACGGTTTGGGTTAGTCAACAGGAACCCAATTATGCCAAACCCAAACTCACTTAAATTCGTATAGTGTTCGTCACGAGTCATAACCTAAATTGTCAGCTCTACTATAGCTTCAAAGTAATTGAGTTTGTGCAGACTAACTCAATCCATTTAATAATCAGGTTCTGTTCGTGCCAAACCCGTTCAATTAAACGGGTCGTGCAAACCAGATATCGACTCACTAATTTAAGGATAAAACTACAAATTTCCACACACACCGTGTAAAACAAAAAAAAAAAATGAAACATATCATGTCGGGTTCATATCAACCCATTTACTGAACGTGTTAGCAGTGTCAACCCGCTCATAAACGAGGTCGGATTTGGGCTGACCTGTTTAGTATGAGATGTAGTGTAAAATCAAACCTAAATGACCCACTTGTCTTTTTTGAAGCTTCAAAGAAAGCCCCTCCCAATGGAGGGAATATTGGAAGACCACTTGGCCTATGTCCAGCTCATAAAAATGTGTGTGTGTGTGTGAGTGAGAGAGAGAGAGAGAGATGGGTCTTTACTCTTTACACTGTAGAGTCTTTACTGACATTCTTATTTACAAAGCAAATATAATGTCATGCAAGTTTGCAACTTGCAGGAACAAGAATGACACTCAGACCCAGCATACTACTATTATGCCCAACTGTTTTCTATAATACTACAAAGCCCTACACACTTAAAACTAGCAAAATTGATGATCATAAGAACGAAAAGTAACATAAATTTCAATTTAACGAAAACTACACATACATATGTGTGTATATTTGTCATTACGTCGAATTCCACATGGAAAAGAGAAATCCAGAAACGGACACTGAAGGAGAAATTTGGAGCTTCGAAAAGTTTGACAGTATGGTTCATTGCAAATTTTCAAGTAATGAAATGAAGAATTCGTTATCTTTAGAGTATTTATCTATATTTTCACTAAAATAAATACAGGAAAAAAAAAATATTTTCATGTAAATAATGAAGTGTTTTCCCATGCAAGTAATCATGATTCATGACAATTGAATTGTAATAACTCCTGATGTCAAGAGAATCAGAAGATAGATCAGGGGCCACCTCAGTTACATAGAAAAATTCAAGTGTTGAGTAGAGCCACGACACAAAAGTAGCGTGTTCGGGGTCACACATTTTGTAACAG
>JAYMTK010005639.1:0-10065 GCA_036897405.1 Pelargonium myrrhifolium
ATTGGCTTTGTTATGTTATAACTGATATAAGCTTATATCAGTTAACTGATATACATTAAACTCTATATATATATATATTTGTTATACAATTGACATTATTGTAATGAATTAGAAAGTCATTGTATATACACATCCATTTTAGGAAATTAAATAAGAGTATATGTGGCTGTCCAAGAATTTCAGGACGGTGGAGAACCTGAACTTTGGTCAAGCTGTCATTACATTGTTCTTGGCACCAACACAAATATTCTCTATAGCTTCCATCGCCATGCTTGTACTCATCTTCAAAATTTAACCTTACTCTCTTCTATAGTTTGTATCTCCTACCTTCCTCCACCAACCCGACACCCCACCCCAACAAGGAAAAAGAAAAACTTGGTGCTCTGCAATGCAATGCCGAGTCCTCCCATCCCATCCAGCGCCTACCACCGCCCTCAGCTCCCGTCCTCCAGCCGCTCCGCCATCTCGGGCCCTCCTCTGAGGTCTTCTCAGTGGACTCAGAAGGTCGCCATAGGGAAACTCCTGAGAAGAAAGCCTCAAGAACTGTCCAGGGACTCGAACTTGACGGAAGAGAATCTTGAAGCCCACAACAGGATTCATGACTTTCTCGACCCGAAGAAATGCAGTCCCTACTATAAAGGGCTCACGGATTCTTCTCTCGTGACGAGCAAGAACATGAACAGGCCAAGTAGCCCAGAGAGCCATGCAACGGCTCAAACAAGCACTAGCTCATTCTACGCTTTGATGAACAAGGTGCAAGAACTGGGTTCTTGCTTCAGCATCAAGACCAAGAAGCGCCACAACGACACAACCTTCACGGACGCCCCGCCACAGGCTGGTCAAGTGTCGTACTCGTTCTTGTCGGTTCCTGCTTCGTCGGCGTCATCCAGAAACACAGCAGCAGTAGCAGTAGGGGCAAGGGTGACGTTAGTGAAGGAGGTAAATAAAGTGACGATTGAGAAGCCATTGAGGGAGAGAGTATCGGAACCGGAACCGCAATCGGAAGTAGAACCGAGTACAGTAGAAGCAGAGGCTAAAGCTAAAGATGATTTAGCCTCAGCAGCAGCAGCAGCAGCAGCAGCAGCAGGTAATAAAGGCAAGAAATCAGGTGTGGTTAAGGAGATGAGTAATGCGAAGGGTGTAGTGTACAGATGGGCAGACAAGTACAGGCCCAAGTCTCTCGGTGATTTCATCTGCAACCGAGACAAAGCGATTTATCTCAAGAATCTGGTGAGAAACCAATCTCTATTTTCATTTCTTATGCTAACTGCACAACTCTAGACTAATTGCTTAGGATCATGCAAGGGATTGCTATGATTAGATATATATCAATTATATAAAAATGAAAATTATACTCACAGTTTCTTTTTTATTTTATTTTATGGAGATACAACAATAATTAGTTTCACCTTGATTTCTCTCGAAGTAGAAAGCGTGCCCCGCCTATTTTTTGGACGGACAAAGTGGAGAAAATAAGTGTTTTTTGTTAATTTCGTGCCGTTGATATGGCCGATCAACTACAAATTTCAAAATGAGAATGAGCATCAAGAGTGAATTAGAAATGTGATTCTTGTTTTATAAGAATTAGAGGAAATCAAATTACAATTGAACTTATCAACTATTCACTTTAGAACAGATGACTCATAAGCTTGCCAAAACATTGATTCATTAGTTAAATTAAACTGAAACACTCTCTCTCTCATCACATGCATTGAACATGGCTTTAATTATTAATTTTAAAATACAATTTTTGTCAATAATTTATTTTTAATCATACATTTTACTCCAAAAATAAGCATATGCATATCATCAATTCAAATTACAATGGTTCGATTTTAATACAAATCACCAAATATGTCACCGGAAACACGCTGAGTATAATGAGAGCAGTGCCGGAAAAATCCAGAATCCGGTGACCGGAAATTTCAAACACTGAACAACAACAACAATAACAAGGGCAAAAATTTCATTTTGAACATAATTCAAGCCATGTGCGCTGCATGTGATGAGAGAGTATGTCTAAGTTAGATTTAACTTACGAAACATTGTTTTGTCAAGTTTAGGGGATCATTTGTTTTGAAAGTTACTTTTAGGTGGTCATGTGTTTTAAGCGAATAGTTTGATAGATTCATCTTTAATCTCCCCTAAAAATTATCACCACCAACGAGTCATAATCCAAACATCAAAATGGAAATTCTCCTATTCATTTCTATTGTTAAACAAAAACACTACTTGGGAGTTTTCCTATTTCTTCTCTTATATTTGTACATAGTTAATTTGGATATAATATAAAAAATGATTGAATATGGATTTTTGGGGCAGATGAGAGGTGGAGATTGTGGTCATTTTATATTTCAAGGACCAGCAGGTGTGGGAAAGAGAACCATGATCTGGGCAATGCTTGCAGAAGCTTTTGGACCTGACAGAGTACAGGTATACATACATACTAGAAATTGTTGTGTTTGATTTTCATATCATGAAAGAGTATGTATATTTTTCCTTCATGAACAATTTGATGATGAATTAATGTATGTTCTTGGTACATCACATGCAGGCCAGGGAAGATTGTAGGACATTTGACTTGAAGGTAGCTAAACTGAACTGATCATAATTAGGAAATGAAAAATAAAGCTTAATTGATGATGATAAGTACATGCATGCATGCATTGCAGGGTGGAGCAGTAGATAGCATCAGAGTAAATATGAAGACTTGTTTGGAACATGTAGAAGTGAGCCTTGCTGATTATCTAGGGTATGAGAAGCTTGTTGAGCTCATCAAAGAAGCACAAACCAAGTTGTCCAACAAGGCCTTGAGGAGCAGCAAAGATACCTGCAGAGCAATTATCATATATGAGGCTGAGAAGATGTCAGGAGATGCTCTTCTCTACATAAGGTGGTTATTAGAGAGATATAAAGGCTACAACAAGGTCTTCTTCTGCTGCTCTGATGTCTCTAAGCTACAACCTGTTAAGACCATCTGTACCACTGTGGAGCTCCTTCCACCTTCAAATGATGAGGTCAGACTAGCCTTTTTCTATTTTTGGCTCACATATATTGGTTTGGTTTGATGGATCATAACCACCCTTCAACCCTCATTACATATGCAGTGAATTATTGTGAAAAACTAACTCTGCTCCGCCACTGATCATTATAACTACTCCTTGCATATATCAGATTGTTGAAGTTTTGAAATTTATAGCTAAAAAGGAATCCATAGAACTGCCAATTGAATTGGCTGAGAGGATTGCTGACAACTCCAAGAACAATCTGCGCCAAGCCATTCGTTCATTTGAGGCAACATGTCGATCCAGGTAAATATATACTACTTGTTTGTGCACCGCCTTTTAATTTTCTCTCATACATAGGTATGTTTTGTTTCTGATTGCAGCTATCCCTTGGAGAAAGACCAAGTCATCTTTACTGGTTGGGAAGAGGACATTGCAAATATTGCCAAGAACATTATCAAAGAGCAAAGCCCGAAACAGTAAGTAAATATATACTTGTTTAGGCAATAGCCAGATCTCATTTTTGAGAATTGCCATTTAACTTCTTTGCAGGCTATACATCATCCGCGGAGAGCTCCAAAACCTCACAGAGCACAATGTATCCCCCGAATTCATCTTCGAGGTAATAATAACTCTCATTCCATAAGTTACTGACTGGAATGGAAGATTTTGTGGTACTAACGAAATAATTATCTTAATTTTTTGAGCAGTCTCTGGTAGAAGAACTGAAAAAGCACTTGGACGAGGAACAGCACCAATTAGTTGATAACCTATACGACGAATACAATGTATGATCATAGTTTGATCAATTTTGTTTCGTTATATATGACGGTATATACATCTGATCATATTGTATTCTATATGCAGAATAATGATAAGTCGTCATCAATCTTTGCATACAACCGAGCAGAGGACATAGATAAAAAGATGATTGACCCCTCGAAGAAAAATTTCACATTCTTCTTCAGGATCGAAGGTATGTCATATATGTTATGTGCACTTAATTAGTTAACACTACGTATGTGCATTTAGAATTTCCCTATATATTCATTATGTGTAACTTTGTTGCAGAGTTCATAGCGAAGTTCATGAGCACATACAAATCTATACTTTTGAGTAAGACAACAAAGAAAGATGATATATAGTTCTTCGTCAATAATTTGCTGAATATGCATCTCAACTTTCATTGAGTATAAATTGATATGTATCTTTACAATAAAACATTGTTTTTGTACTCCTTGGCATTATATTATTTCCGGTTTCCACACATACATGTACTTTTTCTTTTGAACAAAAACATACAAATATATGTGTTTTCGTTTTGTGTAGGAATGTTTAGATATTTGCGTCAATTAATAAGAGATGACACATCACATATTCTAATGATTATATGTGGATGGATCAAAATAAAGTGTACAGTAAATCTAATAAGTTGGGCACTCCGAGCCAAAAATTCATGGGAGGTTGGTGTGGTAACATATATGTCAGGTTATTATTTGTTTAAACTTAATATTAAACCACAAAATTAAGAAATATGTTTTGTCACATAGGCTACTACGTCATTTTGTACAAAATTTAAGACAAATAGCATTTTTCCTCTAATATAAGTTTATAATAACACGTACGTTGAGAAATAAAGGAGGAAAGTGCAACCCTATATGACCCTTAATTTTATTTTGAAAAAAATTACAAAAGGTACTTCTGAGTTATCAATTCCCACGAATTGCACCACTAAATTATGACTTGTAATTTTAGACTACCATAAACTATTATTTTGTTTTTCTGTCTTTAACATGGTTAAATTTTACATTAAATGACCAATGATGATACATAAAATATCAAAAAAATAATTGAGCCAATGACGAGACAACATGTGACACTAGAGGTCATGTCATCAGTCAAAGTCAACTCGGTCAAATTTGGGACCGGTCTTAACAAATGACGGGTTGAGTCAAACGAGTCAACGCATGGCACTGGAGGTCAAACCATCAATCAAGTCAAACTCGGTTAAACAAATCATTGAGTCGACTTTGAAAAAAGGTCGTGTCAAGAGTCCCGTTTGCACGATCAGTACGCTAAAATCAAGACACCTATCGGCACGTTCGAAGACCATCCAAGAACACCTTAGTGTGAAGTTTGAGAAAGCGCACCCTCTTCCCTCAAAGAAGCGTGCTTTCTCCTTCAGGAAGCGCAACATTCTCTTCTTGAGGAAGCAGTCTCTCTCTCCCTTTCTCTCTTGGGAAGCAACTTCGTTTCTTGGAGAAATAGTCTCTCTCTTGGGAAGCAACACTCTCTCCATAGAAAAGTAGTATTTCCTTTGGGAAGCAACACTCTCTCCCTTGGGAAGTAGTCTTACTCTTCCCGTAAAGCATTCAGAGGACGGGAACCAGACTTAGAGAAAAAAAGTCATGTCCACTTGTGGGTCCCACCAAATTCTCAACCAGTCATATGCCGCCACGTCATCAGGTGAATTGGAGCTCTATAAATAGAGGCTTCCACCAAAGGTAAATGACACATTCTCTCAAGCGTTCTTCGTGTTTTTCGGAGGCTCATCAAAATTTTCGAACGATTTTTGAGCTATTTTCGACTGATCTTCAAAGATTTTCGAATCTTCAAGTTTACATTCAAAGCCTGTGTGGGGATTCTGATTCTCCCTTCGGAGGCGGTCCCTCGAACACACATCTTGAGCTTCCGCTTAACAGTGTTGTACGAGATACATGTCCTGACCCAAGACCCAAGACATCATCCCATAGCTCTAGACCCGAGTCCCCACTTTTGACAATTGACAATAAGAAAGAATGCAAGGAAACAAGTTCGAGATTTTAACCAAGTTAAAATAGCCAAATCAACTAAAATACCCTTACCTTAACCCAAAATACCAAATTCATAATAATATTAAATTAAAAAACAAAAATAAAAATAAAAAATGGAATCAGATTACTCCATTTCCACCTCTCACCCTCATGTCCCAAATCTAACCCTCATTTTTCAAATCACAAAATCTCATTCTCTCACTTATTTCTCAAATCTCGCCTCACCCATGAAAGTTACTACCAGAGGTTACCACCGACCAACATCCGGCGACCAGCCTTAGATCTCCGACGACCAACCTCAGATCTCGCTGACCTCATATCTCTTTTCCTCATCACCGTGGCCTCCTTGTCGGATACTCAAACCCTAAAATCCACTTATCCTTTTCATTTCTCTCCTTCGTTCACGGTCATCGTCGGAGCTCGCGATATCATGCTCACCGTCCCCTTCTCTTTCTCCAACGAGGCACCAGATTTACTCTCTGGCGACAAAAAAAAATTGTGGTTACATTCCAATAAATTGATTTTGTTAGAGTATAGTTTCACTAAATTTTGGTTAGTTTGATTTGTTTTGAAATTCTTAATGTTATGAGAATCAAATGTATTAAATTTTGTTATTAAATTTCTGTGGAAAAATAAATTGTTGTCATTTGTCATTGATTAAATGAAATATCTATTGATGAATGATTATTCATTGTAATTTGTTGGGTGATGAAATTAGGGAATAGTTTTTGGATTTTCCGGCAAAACCATAAACATTCCGATGAAACTATAAAGTTTTCGGAGATGGTGAAGAACATGAGTTGATGATGATGTAACAGTTCACACAATTTGTTTTTTTTTTTTTTGATTTATTGTTCTACTATCAATTATGGTCTATTAGCAAGGTGAATTGGGGATTGGTTTGTGTTTTGCTGGTTGTGGAGTCGAATTGAGGTTTGGGAAGCTTTGGGCCAAGGTTTGGAGAGAGATGGAAAATTCTAGAAAGAGACGGTGTGCAAGGAAGTCATGGTGATGGTGGTGGTTGATTCGAAAGTAACATAGTCGAATTAGTTGAACGAGTGAGTGAAAGTTATTGTACCAGTCATAGCCGGTTGTGTCAAGTCATTAGGACCAAAACGTAAGAAATTGTCATTCTAAGGACTAAAGTGACTAAAAATTGAGAGTAAGGGCGACCAACTCTAAAATCCAAGAAAGTCCAGTGGGTAGCATTTAACCCTTTAAATTTTTAAGTCAATGCATATGTATCATTTTTATACTTGTGTAATTGTAACATCAACAATCACTTAATATAAAATATAACTCAATATAAATGTGTACTAGGTTGATTTTTAGTTTAAGTTTTATGGACTAAATTAGTTTTTTATTTTATTTAAAATTTTGTATATCAAATTAAGTATTGAGATAAAATTTGTGTACCATTAATGATAGTTATTATAAGAAAGTCTTAATCTCACAATTTTAAGTTAAAGGTGGAAAAGGAGTGACAGGAGCTAGGGTTCCGTAAGGCGTCAAACTATTGCAGTTTGAGGCAACATCCATTTCTGGCTGGTAAGGGAGGCAGTAACGATCAAAGTAAGCGCATAAGTTCAACAAGATATGTCTTCAGAGATTGTTTTGAAAGTCCGGTTGCTGAGGTAAGAGGAGGAGGAAGACGGAGGCATGGTCCTCAACCTATTGGAAGCCGCTGGTCGGGAAAAGGGCTCCGAGAAAGAGATTGGGGTCGATTCCTGATAGAATCAATAGTCAACTACGAAGCCACGAGTCATAAAATGGTGATAACTCGTATTTTGTACAAGTTATCCTACCATAAATCATGTCAAAACTAGCACGTTTCTCGCCTCTTTCATACCAATCTTGTGCTTCATTTGGTGAATATCATCACATTTATGCTTCTTGCTCCATCTTGTTGCCTTATGTGAACTTTATTGAAAATTGCTTGATTTTACTTGTTTTATGTTTAGATAGCTTATTTTTTATGGAAATAATGCTTTTGGAACTTTAGTTGATACTTTTAGGTGCTATAAAGTCAAATCCATCAAGTCATGAAAAGGAGCAAAGCGATACATGAGAAATTTGGGGCAAAAAAGGAAGTTTTTGATGAAATTTACAATGTTGACAGAAAAACCCTTGAAGGTTAACTCTGGAATTTCACATGCTAAACCACCCCCGATTGAGTTGAGGTCATCATGAAAGTTTAAGAGGACTTCTAGATTTTTCTAACAAGTAGTAGCCCACATTTTTCCAAAGTCTTTTGGGCATTGAGATGTTGGTTTAAATGTAAAGAAAGTGTAGGGATGATAAAATGATGATTGAAGGAAATTATAATATTTTATAGCCTAAACCAACTGAAATCGAGTTGAGGTCTTCATTAACGTTGAAGAGAACTTTAAGTTGTTTCAAACGCGTGGTTTCCCATATTTTTCTGACGTAGTTTGAGTATTGAAATGTTAACTAAAAGGTCATGTTGCGTGCGCAAACAAAGATCGTTCTCTACCACGACAGAGAGTGTCAACGCTACGACGCCACAATCTGGGCCACTATTTAAAGTCGTTAATGCTCAACATTTGCAAGTCAGAGTTGAGTTAGAGTTTTGTGCCTCCACGCCCCATTTCAAGCAAAATTCAAAGAGGAAAAAGAGAAGAAGAGAAGCAAAGAGGAGATGATTAACAACCCTCAAGGTCAATAATGAACAATCTCCATTAAAGATTCAATGTTTTCTTCTTTTTCCTCTTGTTAGGGTTTGTACGTTTAAGATTGATTTTAATATTTTAATGATTTTGGATTATTATTTCTACTGTTATTTGGGGTTTGATTTCAATTTCTCCATTCATTTCTTGTCCATGAGAATGATTGGCTAAACCTTTTGTGTTAGAGATATTAATTAAACTAGTTTTTGTTCGCTTATAATAACTTTATTATAAAGGTACAATTCTTTATATATTTTTAAATAAGTTAATATTAAATAAATATGTGTGATAAAATATATATCAAATCTTGAAAACACAAAATATACCCACATTATTGAGTTCTTTATAGTCCTTCAATGTTTTCACGACTATATATTTAATTGTTATGCATGGCTGTTATTCGCATTGCACGAATATTTCATGTTTAACTTCTCGAGCAATCATCATTCTAATGTTTCAAAAAAGCCAAATGCTAAAATCTAGTACTTGTGCCTTTTTCTTTTATGATAACCAAACATTTGAGCACTATTTATGACTTAACCATCAAACTCTCAATTAAGATTTATGCATAGTTGGAAAGCAACCACAATATTTAGAGAATGGAATGGACTCTTAACAACCACGACATCAAGCTTATTTATCACCAATCATCCATTCATGTAGTGTCATACATGAGAAAATTATGAGTTCTTTTTCTTTCACTTAATTTGACGTCTCAATAGATCTTCAATGTGAGTGTGTACATCAGAAATCAGGTGCATGATTCATGATATAAACTATCAAATAGGACACTATATATAATACATATCATTCTTAGATCTCCTAACAAACAAAAATAGAGACATATATTTGAAATTGAAATTTAATTGATTATAAAACTGTGTGTGTTTTATTAAT
Source organism: Pelargonium myrrhifolium (assembly GCA_036897405.1). Classification (NCBI taxonomy): domain Eukaryota; kingdom Viridiplantae; phylum Streptophyta; class Magnoliopsida; order Geraniales; family Geraniaceae; genus Pelargonium; species Pelargonium myrrhifolium. Next base: position 9,403 of record JAYMTK010005639.1, read on the forward strand.
ACCAATTATAACACAATCTTGATTATAAGTTGAATACTATGAAGATGATAAATCACTCCATTTTTTCCCTTTGGAACAAAATTACCTGTTTGTTACACTCAAAACTCACATTATTTTTCATTTTTTTCATTTGTTTCTACTATTCATCAATATACATTTCATCATAATTCAAAATCAATAATCTTTTGAAATAAAAAAATTTGTGAACAATACTAATTTTTAAAGCATTATCTAAAACCATTTTAGCTCATATATAATAATTATCAGAATTATACAAATTTAAAATCAAATCTCTTATAACCATTATATAGTTTTTGAGCATTCAAACTAGGGGTGTGCAAAAAATCCGGTATCCGGAAATTCGATCCGAAATTACCGGATATATCCATTTGGATAATGTATATTTGGATAGTGGATAGTTGTTTGGTAAGAGATTTTGTATTTTTCCGGATATCCGTATCTGAACTAAAATATCGGATAGTTATCCGGTATTATCCGGTATCCGTATAAAAAAATATTGCTATATTTATATGTTAAAAATTAAGTTTTTTTTTAGATACAACATATTATAATCATGAGATGTTTTAATGATATGAATATTACATTCCTCTAGTAAATATTGTGAGTTAGAAACTAATTATAAGTTATAATTCGACATTCTAA
>JAYMTK010005640.1:0-10065 GCA_036897405.1 Pelargonium myrrhifolium
TCTGTCAAATAGTTTTGTTAAACTAATATTGATCGACGATCTACAATTTTATGATCAATATTGTCTAGAAAGTTTGCCCATGCTTCCTTCGAAGTCTGGCTCCACCACTGCGAGATGTTAGGAACTTTGCAATGAAAAATTGAAGTCGCCACAGCATTACTTTTCGCGACGAAAAACCTATCAAAATATACAAATCATCCACATATTGGACTTCTATTATTCATATTTGGGTCACCTTTCGCGATAGCTAATGTCGCCGAGACTAATTATTTTTGTAGTGATGCATGCATGTTTAATTCGCAGTCGTACCCGTTAGTGACAGACTACATCAAGTCCGGTATGTACAAATGGGGCGGCGATGCCCGGAGTTTCAAGAAAAAGGGACCCTACATCGAGGTGATCACCAGCCCGAACAATCCCGATGGATTTACCAGGGAAGCAGTGGTGAACAGGAGTGATGGACTTTTGGTGCATGACCTTGCATACTATTGGCCTCAATATACACCCATTACTTCCCCTGCGGACTATGATCTCATGTTGTTCACAGTCTCCAAATGCACCGGACACGCTGGGATGCGCCTAGGGTATGTATAACACCTTCATGAATATCTAAAGTCTACGCTAATGTATCTCACGTCGGAAAAAAGGTTGAATATGTCTGTAAAGAATCAACTTAGCTAAAAGTTTAAGCTGATAGTTGAAGGTAAGATATTAGTTTTATGATCTCATGTTGTTCAGTCTTCAAATGCACCAGACACACTGGGATGCGCCTAGAGTATGTAACACTAATAAATGTGAAGTCTGTCGTGATTTGATATGCAGGTGGGCTCTTGTGAAAGATGAGGAGGTTGCGAAGAAAATGGTGGAGTACATAGTGGTAACCTCCATAGGCGTATCTAAGGATTCACAACACAGAGCGGCCAAGGTGTTGAAAGCTGTATCCGACAGCTGCGAACAAAATAGCAAGGGAGAGAGCTTCTTCGGGTATGGGTTCCATCAAATGGCTTCAAGGTGGAAGAGACTAAGAGAGGTCGTGAGTCAAAGTGAGGGACGTTTCAGCCTCCCAGTGTTTTCTCCTGCACCCTGCAACTTTTTTGGCAAGCTCATGGAGCCACAGCCTGGTAATTATTACAAGAAATATCGCAATCTGTGACAAGAGTTTTCGTCACAAAAAGAAAACTGCAACAGACTGATTCTATACAGATTGTTGCAAAATTACGTAATTGTGACGAAAAGTTTCTTACAGATTTCTGTCACAGTTCGCAGTTTTTTTTGGCAGTGGTTACTTACTTGATGACTAATAATAATGCATGCAGGTTTTGCATGGTTGAAATGTGAATTAGAAGATGATTGCCAAGCTTTGTTGGGAAGCAAGAAGATACTGACTAGAGGTGGAACATTGTTTGGGTGTAGCTCAAAGTATGTGAGGGTCAGTATGTTGGACAAGGATGAGAATTTCTATCCTCTTCTACACAGATTGTCCACTTTTCAAGATTCTGTATCTGATCATTACTCACCCATTTGACTCCATTTATGTAATAATTAAGACTCAAATATTAAAAATAATTGAACTATCAGGTGTGACGCAGTTGGTTAAACTAATTGTGTGAGTGGGAGGAAGGTCTTGTGGTGCGGTATGTATCAAAAAAATAATCAACTTAGGTATTAGACCGTTGCAAGATAGGATTTCGCCACCTATCTGTATCAAAAAAATTAAAAATAGTTGGACAGTTTTCCCTATGCTTTAGGCTAATGATTTTGAATTTTAAAGAAATTAAAGTTCTATGCATCAAGATAATAATGATATGATTTGGATGTGTCTATGCACAATTGATGTTAAAATTGTTACATTCAAGAAGAAGCATATATGTGATGTATATTAAACACACAAAATATTTTAATACAACAAATAAATGAGAGTACCATCCCATTTTTAAGCAAATATATTGAATTCAGGGACTAATTGGAAAAATCAAGAGAGTTTTGCTCAAAATTGTGGGTTCTTGAAACTGTTCACAATCAAATGACACAAGACTAACTTGTTAAGAATTAATTAAGCTTTAGTTCCTGAAAATAAGATGAATTTTATTGACAGTTCCAAGTAGTTTTTCAAATGCTCCCAAATTAAACTCGCAAGAAACATGAGATTGGTCTGTTCATCATCTGTTGACCGTTGACTCCACCGTCTCCACCGTAAACCTATTTGTTTGGGTAACATAAGACATACATGTATCGTTTGGAAACTCTTTTTTTTATAAGAGAAAATTGAGGTGAAAAAATATTGATGATCAAACTAAATTACTGTGTTTCGAAAAACGATTGAGAAAAGTATGTCGGAAAGTAACATTCTCAATTTGAATAATTTTTTCATATTCGTGGGAATCTAAAATCTCAAAGGGAAGTGAGATTCTAGAATCTCATGTACTCTCTTAAGTGGTGGAAAAGTCACATAATTATTATATCCTTCGTTTTTCATACTAAATGACTATAATGTCCTTAATTCTTTTAAATATTAACTCATGCCACCATTGAGTAAAAACAATCATATTTTTCACATTTTGTCTAATTTATAAATTGAACTTTTAATATCATAAACGTAAAATAAAATATAATATAATTACGAATACATTTATAAATTGAATATACATTAATATATTTTTTTATTATTTAAATTTGCATATGAGTCAAAATAATTACTTATGCAATAAAAAAATTAAATATGAACAAATTAATTCAATTCAAGAACAAAAATTATTATTTAAATTGAAAGGACAATTAAGCAATTATTCAATATTTTCCGAATGTTTACCTTCTTTTTATAATTTTCAGCAAAAAATAATATTCAATTTTCACAACTCAAGATTCTGCATTTTCCCTTCGCTTTTCAATGTGTCAAATCCCTATCAGTTTTCTCGAGAAAGTTAACATTTTGGGAAAATTTACTTTTCGTTGCTAAACGATACCATATTAGTCAGAAAATGTCCCGTGAATTTTTAAATATTGATCCAATTTGGTCTTTAAATTTTTATATAAGCTCTTATAGCAATGACCATTTTAGGTAAATATTTGAAAGTTCAAAACCAAATTGGGTCTAAATATGAAAATTCATGTACTATTTTGAGTAATAAAAAAATGGGTTTAATGCATATCAGTTGCACTAATAAGGTGGTTACACCTCATTTAAAATCATGGATCCGGACGGGTCGCTCCGCTCCCCCAAATTCACTTAGGTGGGTATAAGTGATTTTAAATGAGGTGTCATCACCTTATTGGCTTTGTTAAGTTGCAACTGATTAACTTTATATCAGTCAACTGATATACATTTTACCCTTAAAAATTCCCTGACAAAATTAGATTGAAAAACGAAAGTTCAGTAATCAAATCGGATCTTTTACCTATTTTACATGCATTTGTGTTGTTGCCAAGTGTGGGTATCCAACTTAATATAATCTAGTTAGCATTGGTAAGCTGCAATATTCAGAAAAAATAAAAATAAATCAGTGGTTACCTGAGGGAATCTCCGGTCAAATTCAGGTGTTTTAACTTTCACCGACACCAATCAACTGATTATGGGTTTTGTCATTGTCTATGCATTTTGATTGGAACTCTCATTTTGCTCAAAATTAGGGTTTATAAGTTTGGAGTTCACTGTCAAATCACACAACTTGTTTGTATTGTAACTCCTCAAAATAAGATGAATTTGTATTTCCAATTACTAATTAATTGTGCAATACTTGTATGGTAGGTAGAGATCCACAGCCTATAAAAATTACCATCTCACTCACTACAACACACTTGATCAAGAATTGACACCATGACAAATTTCAAGAACCAGTTCACTTTGAAACACATAATATTCATCTCCATGTGCCTCCTCGCTAGCTTTTTCTTGAACCTTTACACGCCGGAGCCTTCTTTTCCGGTGACCGGTGAAGTTCAAGATGGCCGTGACAGAGTCATTCATGTCGATCTGTAATCACTAAACATGTTCTTTTCCCTATGCACCGTGAACGTGTTGGCTAATTGCCTTTTTTTATGCAGGGGTGACCCGACGATGTATGATAAGTACTGGAGGGAGACGGGGGACAAAATTAGTGTCGTGACATCGGCATGGCAATTTACTAGCTACTTTCTGATCCAACCAGAATTTGCTGGTTTTTAGAGCCTGAGTTTGCGACTGAGATACTGAGACTGCACCGAGTTGTGGGAAATGCAGTCACTGAAGGGCGTCACCTTGTGGTTGGCACGGGCTCTACACAGCTCCTTCAAGCTGCATTGTTCGCTCTCGCCCCCCACGATGCTCCGGAGCCAATCAGCGTTGTATCTGCATCCCCATTCTACTCGGTCAGTCTTACTATAGATTACTACTGTTTTTTTTAAACTACTTGGTCTGATATCTTGCAGTCCTACCCATTGTTCACGGACTGTGTCAAGTCCGGGATCTACAAATGGGGAGGCGATGCTCGGAGTTTTGAGAAAGAGGGGGCATACATTGAGTTGGTGACCTCCCCCAACAATCCTGATGGGTTTACCAGGGAAGCAGTGGTGAACAGGAGTGGTGGAATTTTGGTGCATGACCTTGCATACTATTGGCCTCAGTATACGCCCATTACTTCCCCTGCGGACTATGATCTCATGTTGTTCACCGTCACCAAATGTACCGGACACGCTGGGATGCGCCTAGGGTACGCAACACCTTCGTGAATATCTAAATTCTAAGATAACGTCAGTGAATCTATTAATGCATCCCACATCGTAAAAATGTGAAGTTTGTCGTTTCAGGTGGGCTCTGGTGAAAGACGAGGAGGTGGCCAAGAAAATGACCAAGTACATTGACATCACCACCGTTGGTGTATCCAAGGACTCGCAACACAGAGCAGCCAAGGTGTTGAAAGCTGTATCCGGCACCAGTGAGAAAACAAGGAAATTAGGCGGAGAAGGTGATCGGACTGTTTTCGGGTATGGCCTCCGCGAAATGGGAGTGAGGTGGAAGCGCCTACGAGAGGCGGTGAACCAAAGTGATGGACACTTCAGTCTCCCAGTGTTTTCTCCCAGTTACTGCAACTTCTTTGGCAAGATCTTGGAGCCACAAGCCGGTAAATAATACTCTCTCATAAGAAGTTAGTTATGCATGAAATGTCATGGTATCTAACTGCTTCCTCTTAACTACAGCATTCGCATGGTTAAAGTGTGAAACAGTAGATGACTGTGAAGCCTTCCTCAGAAGCAACAATATCTTGGCCAGAGCCGGAACAAAGTTCGGGTTTAGTTCAAAATATGTGAGGATCAGTATGATGGACAGAGATGAAAACTTTAACCTTCTCGTAAAAAGATTGTCAACCTTTGCCTTGGGGTCGCCCAATTGATCCAATATGATAAATATGTGAATAATAAGACTCTGTTCTAATAAATGGCTCTCAGGTTGTTATCACATAACATTTGATGCCTCAAATCTACTCCAACAGGAACCATACACCAATTTTCAGTTTTCTCTACAAAGGAACCCATTGCTCGGCAAAATGTGCATAATATTTGATTGATATTACCAAAAATTCAATTTCACATAATGTTTATTTTAAAGATTTCCAGGTAAATGAATTAAATAAAAAAGGGGAAAAACTAGAAGACTCACAAAAATTTGTGTCCTTGTTTCTACATGTTCATAAGCCTTAGTTCGTACTCGCCAGCCACTGTTACGTATCTCACCCATGGAAGAGCCTGGTATCCAGTTTTTTCAATGATTTTTAGGTATCGAACCTACATAGCCACAATACATATATACGTATCTACATCAGTAACATCAACTTGTGATTTCAAGAATTGGGCGTTTTGTGAAGGATAAGAAACCTACAATAAACACTTCACGTACCTGAATTCCTGAAACTGTAAAATACGGTATCTCAAACTTCACGCGAATAGGAGCTTTTCTTTCACGGCCACCAGTTTCTTCAGCAGTTATACTAGGAAGCCTGAAATCTGCCCTCAACATATACTCCTAAACATGTCAACAATGTTGAATTGTCTGGGTAAGCTACTTCATTATCAATGGTACAACCTTTGGAGATGGGCCTCTAGACCGATACCTACCTTATTGCCAGGAAAAGATCTCATTTTCCAGAGCAAAGCATCATTCTCAGGTGCATATGCAGCAGATCCCAATGATGTCCGAATATTAGGATTTGTAGCATCAGATGGAACAGGCAATTCGATTTCAACATTTGTGGCCGTGCTGTACCAAAAAGTAACTGAAGACTAAGAGTAAATCAAGTAAAAAATACTTACAAAAGAGCAGTAACAAAACAAATATTTGGACTAACAAAATCGAGTGTCTTCATTAAGAGGAGCTTCAATGTCCTATAAGGGGTCCAATTTCGGTCTACATGACATTCAAGCCAAAATCCATCCTCATGATGGAGATCACAAACACCATGATCATATTACATTCACAACAAAATAAACCGAAACACAATAAATGCGCCTGAAAATCATTCCAAATCTTTTCAAAACAAATCTTGAAACCTTTTTGTGCTATATATAAATTGAATGACCTGACCTATTGCGATTTTTCAAAAATCTAAATGCCCGTTAAATAATCTAATGTGAAGATAAAAAGAACTGAAATTTCACCTGCGTTCCTTAAATTGGCTCCTCGCTTTTACCATAATTTCAACACGACTTCTGGAATGTCTTTCAACTTGAGCATCCACCCAAATTAGAGGCCTCGCCTAGAGAGAGAGAGAGACGAGACAACAAGGTTATTTTTTATTTTAAGCAAAGCTAGAAATGAATGTAAGACCTGTGTTGTGAGCATGTTATGCCATAATACATGAAGTGAACCTGAGTAGTCAGTCTATATGTCATCAGGTCAAAAGATCCATCAGGTGGTATGAAGGATATTGTCCGATCGTTCTCAAATCGTGCTAAACGTACACACCTAGATGAAATAAATCAACAAACGAAAAGATGAACGCACGTGAAGCGGCAGTAAAATTATAAGCCCAGTCATATATTAAGAAAGTGGACAGATATACTGCGTACTGGTGAAACTTGATATCATCCAGATCAATGGATTTTCCTTTTGTTAATCGACCTTGAGCTTCTAATAGTACTCTATCATTTAGTCCAAGCTTACACTCTGGCATACCACTACAACAAATAAACCATGGTTAGTGGGCTTCTTTGGTGATAAGCGTGGAAAGAATATACAGAATAAAGGAGGATAATTAAACTATAACAGAAAAAAAATGAAAACAAAGTACCATTTAGGAGAAGAGTACTTGAAAAATGCCTTTGTTTTGCTCTAAACTTGTACCTAAATAAACTACCGTGGTCACTCAGATTAATATGAATAATAGTGAAACCTCGTACCATCAAAGGCCTAGGTATTTGAACAGACATCTTTTTTTTAAACAGATCAATGCATGTGACGATGCACCATTAGTCAATACATTTCAACAGTTCAGCGATTGTAATTATGCATCTCTGCTTCATACAACATTGCATCAGAAATTTAAGATAAAAACCCACTCCAATATAAGAACGAAAGGAACTTAATTAGACAATAGGTATTTTTAATGAAAAGTGAAAGGAATTAAGCAGTAAACTAGATTGAAGCATCCGTATGTTTTGAGGGGCTTCTGGAGACTTGAATGCAGATATGATATAAATTAGCATGGACATATTTATGGATTTCTACTAATTTAACTAGAAACTCTAAGCTCTGTTTGAAACTTGGCAAGTCAGTGAAGTCATGAATCAAAGTAGCATGTGACAAGCCACGGAAGTAGACCATAATTTTGTAACCAAGTAATTTGTGGAAATGCTTATCAACAATCACACACACACAAAGGCGGTAAGAAGATATAGGCGACAGACCTCAAATATGTTCTCATCTTAAGCGCTCCAATTACATCTGAACGAATTATTTGCCCATTGCTGTTGACAAGCATGTTGACACTTTCCACCACGTCCAAGAAAACCTTATTAAACATGAAAAAGAGCTTACATAACATAATCACTTATATCACACAGCAGCTCAAGCCTTACCGTAATTAAGATGAATGAAAAATCAACGTACTTCATTTTTCTTGTACAGTATCCCTTCACTACGCCAAGACACTGCATTTGTCACAGCCATGGGTGGCCGCTGCGTTACTTCCATCCTAAAAGCATCAGTTTTGATAAACTCAGCAAGAATCTTCGCTTCAGTATACTGAGGAAGGCCAAAGTCCATTATTTCATCAAGTAACTCGTACTGCAAAAACCGCAACACATAAAATCTTCATCACTATGAGACATCCATCAAGTATTCAAGAGATTGATGAAGAAAATATTTATCCTCTTACCACAACAACAAAGTTATCTCTTAGAGATTCCTCTTCCAAGGCTTCAAAATAATGCTTAAAGACCTGCAGCATGCAAATAATAAACAATATAAGGACATACTTATTGCACATTGAATAGAGATAACCAGTTTGAACCAAAATCCAGTTCAGGCTTACATCAACTGTACGGTGTAGAAAAAGAAGAAGACTGGCAGCATTACAATTCTGCTTCGATGCGACCATCAAGTAAACATTGTTGTGTTGTACGAACATGTAGGTAGTGCCATTGTCGAGCACCACAGGATCCTGCGAGTGCGCATCATCCTACAGAAATTCAATATAAAGGAGCTAGTATCAGCTTCAATTTTGGATCCAGAGTGCAAAACCACAAATCCATTACAAGTTCACAATCCTCCACACCAAAATTCCGTCTATAACATGAACTGGTTCGAGAACAGAATTACGTCAAATGTAGTTCAATTTGAAGCTTGATAATTGAGGAAAAATAATAAACACAAAATCTCATGAAAAAAAACGAGAGAATAAGAATTTGGATTCAGAGCACAAAACCACAAATCCATTACAAGTTCACAACCTTCCACACTAAAATTCCATCTACAACATGCGATGAACTGGTTCGAGAACAGAATTGCGTCAAATGTAGTTCAATTTGAAGCTTGATAATTGAGAAAACGAAGCTGTAAACACGAAATCTCATGAAAATAAATGAGAGAGTACGTAATCGGACCTCTTTCTCAAGGAGCTTGATGAAGAAGCGCTCGGCCTGTAGGGCAGTTACATCGCCGCGGTAGTCACGCCAAATCAATATGCGGCCTTTCATGTCGAGAAGGAAGAGCGCCGAGGCGGCGCCAGCCATTGATGCCGGTGATCAGGAACCAGATCGATCGATCCAAGTGTAGCCTCTGCATGCGCAGCAGCAATGGAGGAAAGTGAAATCGAAAATGTTGCAGAACACGGAGACGAAGATTCCAGAAAATGGAAACCAAACTGAAGAATTAATTGAATTTGTTCATAGGGACTGTGTGTCATTTACGTTCTTCGTCTGTGAATTTCGCGATGTTACGATTACGAGTCTGGAATTGTGATGGTGCTGCTCTTGGGGGTGGTGCTGTTCTGGGCACGAAGGTGGCAGCTTATTGGGCTTTTTTATGGGCCGCCAATAGTAGCCCAAAGCATCATTTATGGGCTAAGCCCACATTCTATTCGAGCAATGGACCTGAGCAGCCCAATATATTTGTATTCGTGTTGAGTGCTTGTTGCTCCGTAGATGACGATTTTAATAATTGTAAATTCTTCTTTCCGATTATACCGTAGGGTGTCCTGAGTGGGCCCGCATACTAGCGGTTGACACTTTTAAGCCGTTTTTATCACACTCAAATTAATCTCTACTCGCCCCGCGGTCAGCGCACTAAGCGGTAGGAGGCTGGCTCATGAGTTTTTTCCATTCACAAGAGCTGGGATTCGAACCACCAACCACTTGCTTAAGGGACAAAGTGTTGAACCACTACGACAATCCACTGGGTTAATAATTGTATATTCAGTGACGTACAACATTTTACCTCAAATAAATTAAGGGTTAAATACATTTGTCTCCCCTAAACTGGACAAAATTATGGTTTTACCCCCTGGTCTCTTTTTCTTATTGATTTAGCCCTTAAACTTGATTATTTTTTTTAATCTAACCATGTTAACCGTCTACTTTTGTTAACCTAGTCCACCT
>JAYMTK010005641.1:0-10065 GCA_036897405.1 Pelargonium myrrhifolium
TAAGGACCTCTAGATTAGTGGAGAAGGCCCAATCTATCTCAACCTATGGAACTAGCGTGTTGTATTGTTTGACTCTAGACATTAGCCGCCTTTGATGTTGAGAAGGACTTGGATCTTAAGGATGACACACACACGAGGTACTAGTATGCTATGACTTTGAAACTATTGAACACTTGATTGCTTGTGATTTGCCCTGAATTGATATGAAAAAGATGCTCCTCTTAGAGGACTTGTGACTTTGTGCTATAGTGTTTGGTTTCATGGCTAGTGAAGGTTTCCTAACTTAGGATTTCATATAGAACAGAACATGTAGGTTAGAGTAGTGTATTATTATTTAGGGTCATGTTTTTGTTTTTCTTCTCCTTCGCGTGAGGGCACACTTGTGTTTAAGTTTTGGGGGTTTGATAACTAGTAATTTTTACTAGTTATTCAACCCTAAATACTGCTATAATGCTCTCACGTTGCTGCATTTTACTCTCCTCTTGGTCTCTATTATGCTCTAAGTTGGCCTCGAAATGCGAGTCTTGCTTACTCGAGAGGTATTTTATTCATTCTTGTGTATTTCTGGCATTTTAGTGTTTATTTTGTGCATTTATCACTTATTTGTGCCACATTTATGCTAGTGCTAGATTTTATGTTTAATCTCAGGTTGGCACAAACTTAGGTGAGTCACGGAAGGGAGCAAAGCCGGTAAATTACGCAAAGAAAGGGTCAGAGCAAGAATGCCGCGACAATGGCTAGAATGTAGTGGCAATTCCCGTGGAGCAATTATTTTAATTATGGAGACTTTCAGAGATTTACACCGAGACATTGGGGCTAGAATGTTGCGGCATTTCGAGGAAACCCTAATTAGGGTTAGTTGAGGCGTGAAGGGAATGCCACAGCAATGGCCAGAATGTCGCGGCATTGCGTGCATAATCTATAAATATGCCTTAAGTATTCTTCATTTGAGAGCCGATTTTTGACTCACCACTTCCACTCCAAACCTGACTTTACCCTTCTTCCACACACTTAGCCACGAAAATTGCCAAACACACCATTTGAGATCATTAAGGAAGCCTTCTACCACTATTGGAGACAACAAGGAGCAAGGATTGACACCCAAACTTCACCGTTTCAGTAGTTGTGTTCTTCCATTGTTTAGTAGTTGGTTAATGATTTATACTTCTGAGTTTATTTCATTTTTTATGTTGATTATCTATTGGATTATTGTGTTGAACATGATTAGTTTCATAGTTATCAAAGTATGCATATTTATGTCTATGAAAATGTGTAACTAACCTCTTTTGGGGCTAGGATGTAAATGGTTGTGGTTTGAATTGATTTTAGTCCCTTGGAAGGGTTGATATTGTTTATTATTTGTTTATTTCTTTGATTCTTAATTGCTCTTAATGCTTGTTGTTGGATTGATCACCCACACCATGATTCTAGCATAGTGTGGTACTATTCCATAGTATCACTCTATGTGGAATCGGATCAAAGGGTGAGGACAACCTCTAGCAATACGTATGCTATGAGGCTCCTTACGCCCGCTACATGGTTACACCCAATGATAGGATGTATTGATCCCTCTGCATGATTGAAAACCTTGCCTTGGGGCGCAATCTTGGAAGGGGATGCCCTCTGAGTTCATCCTAAATCTCAGTTAATCTTCACCCATAAGATGGTTGAGAGTTCACGATCACCGGGTAATAAACAAGTGTTTTTCAATCAACCCCGACTAAACCAAATTACGTTCAAACCATGATTTGTACCATGCACATCCCCCCAATTCTTTGCTTGATTTTTCCAAAACCTTTGTTATTTGTTACTTTTATGCTTTATTATGCTTGCTTGTCCACAACACACACCTACATCACAATCCCCCTTTATTTCATTTTTAGGTAGTTTTAGTTAAACTAATCGTACAAACAAACTCTAAGTATCCTAGCACTCCCTGAGGATCGATATCTGGACTTCACCGTTCTATACTACTTGGTGCGACCCTGGTATACTTGCCAGGTGCCTGCCACCATTTCAAGCCGCACCACTCACACCTTTTACCCTCTTCAAAGCTGCAGTCAAGCCACACACTACCACCCCTCCAATCATACTTGCTTTAAACCCCATGGCGTCGCCTCTCTTGAACGAGAGCCAGAAAGAAAAAACCCTAGCACAAAACTCACACCCTCCTAAAAATTAGGAGAATAAAGCTCCGAAAAAATATGGAAAGAGTCCGCGTATGTAACAAAAAAATTTGTTGGGATTTGAAACTATGTTGTACACACAAATAGGGCATTTCTAAAACTTATATATTGCAATTCTTTTTTTTGGTTAATTTGACTTTTTATTTATATAAATTTTTAAACCCAACAAAGATACACTAACAGAGTTAGTGTTGAAATAAGAAAAAAAGGTACCTCTTGAAGCTCATATACTTCTTATTTAACATCTCTTAGGGTTTCTAAAATTCTACACAACCTTTAGTTACTTAGAGCTTATTTTTTACTTTAATTCATCTCGGTAGGTCACAGGAAGTAGGTTGTGAAAACTGTAAGGAGTTGTAAGTTGGTACTCTAAAAAGTCAGTTATGTTTGGTAAATGACTGACTGAAAGTCACGGGAAGTTGAGTGAATTGTAAAAGTTTGTTTGGTAAAAAATGACTGTAAGTAGGTATAAATTGTGCAAATTACCAAAAAGGACATGAGGTATATGTAGAGGAGTAATCAAAATAATTGCATATTTTAATTAGGGAAATGTTTGTTACATGTGTAGTACATGTGTTATATATATTCAATCTGGACCGTTTGTTTTTTTATGACCCATATACCCAGTTTGTGTTTATGTCTTTACCCTGCTATTCTTCGGCTTAGATCGACTTGGCAATGTCTTGGGTCGGGTAGTCGAGTTTTTACCCGAACCTGCATTTCTGCCCTACAACGGAGGCAGATTCATGAACACTAGAAACCCTATGATGGATTCTGGAGAGAGACACAAACGCGAATAGGGAGATTCGTTTGGAATATGGTTTTTGGCGATTTCGTGCGTTCAACCTTCTTCTCTGTTGTTGAAATAGTCAGTTTGAATTGTATTTGTTTTTTAATGGTAGTTCATGGGTTGTTTGTTGTTTTTTTCGGGGTTATCACGCCAGTTCATGGTCTTAGGTTTTTTTGTGTGTTTGTCCGTTGGGAAGGATTAAATTTGAAGGCGGTAAGTTATTTGTATATGGTTGTTTATGTTAATGAAGGAACTTTCGTTGAGTGATTTTCAATTTCCTAAATTCAAATGTGCAGTTGGTTGAAGTGTTTTGGATAAATATTTTGATGGTGTACTAGATCCTACATTAATACACGAAATAGTAGGCGAAAGTGGTATTGGGAAAACACAATTGTGTTTACATGTAGCTTTAAATTGCCCAATTGCCCACATCATTGGGTGGTTTAGGTTGTGATGTGCCAGAATTTGACTTCAACTCCGCACACCGGTCACGTAAGAGAACTGTTTCTGCTTGGCTATTTGGCAGAGATTCCGGTGACAAGGATTTGGCTGGAGTTGATAAGAGGATATCAGAAGACGTCAGTGGTAGGAAAATGGATATCGAACTGGTTTGGAACTCACTGTAGATCTGCAAAACAGACACCACAAATGATGAGACTGAGGTGATTCCGGGACACCACCTCTGGTGTGAGAATCAGCTTCTCTCCGAGAATCACTAAGGGAATATGAGTATTTAATCAAACAACAATTCTAGAAGTAGAATTAGTGCTTGGCTTTCACCCTCCTGACCACTTACCAGGAGGTCATATTTATAGACATACTGAGTAGCTTGGAGCGCACGTTCTAACCGTTTCTGATCAAACGTGAGCTTTCCAGGTCGTGTCCAGCTGGCATAAGTGATGATCAGAACTACCCCTGGAAGGCTGTCTCAATTGGGGACAGGGAAACTTGCTTTCCCGCCCAAAGAGTACGCGCGCTTCCATTTATGGGGTTAAGTCATATGGCGTGCACGTGACTTCATTAATGAGGAGTTACCCGGGGAGTGAGACCCCATCTGGGCATCGTTCTCTCTATGGGGACGCAACCCCGACTTGATATGCTCTTAGAGGGATGTGACCCTATCTAGGGATGATAATTTGGGGGATGAGACCCCATTTTGGAGTAAGCGCACTTAGGGGAGCTTGTCTCTGCCCGTGATTCGTTCTCTTTAGCTGGTCAGTTCCTCCGGTGACGATGCCGGTGGAGCATGATGACGTGGGAGCGGGTGCCACGTGGCATTCTCTAATTGGTTCGTGGTCTAATGAATTTTTTGGGTAGAATCAGTTGTCCCCCTACTCTGAGTAACGATAATTTATCAGAGTTTCTTGAAGTAGAATGAGTCTGAATTCTTGGATTTCTTCTGCCCGGGGATCGATCCCTTGCGAGGATGTATCATCGTCAGTATTGGTGAGCATATATGGTTCAAGTTTCTGCACGACTGGCCCCTTCTTTGGGGACCACACAACTATAAATCGGGGAGTGGTCGAAGTTATGTGGTCAGATCCCTGGAAGATTAAGTTGGGGATCTTGTTGTATCTAAGATGAGTGTTTCTTTAATAGCTCGTGTTCTCCACGTGCCGCCTTGTCTTATTATAATGAATGCGAAGAGTTTTTCTGCACGAGGGACGCGTGGTAGGCGTTGTGTGTGCACGCAATGTTGCTTTTTCCCCGTCCATCGATCTTCCACTTACTTTTTAGGGGGCTGGACCCACTGACGTCATCAGCATGCTTGGGAAAATGCGGTGATTGGTCGAGAGCGGGAGGTGCATGGCTTGAGTAGTATAGTGAGGAGCAGAGAATTAAATCCCCTGCGCTTACCTTATGCCTTACCCACTACGACTTATTTTCCATAAATACCCTACTTCGTCTTCTTCCTTGCTTATTTACTACTTTTGTCCGAGCTTCCTTTGCAACTGAAAACCTCTCAAGCGACTTCAATTTTCCGGTGTGCATTCCTCGATCTCAGCTAGCTCCCGCTTTCCTTATCTTCGTCTGGTTCAGGTACCTTTTCTTTTCCTTCTTTCTTTTCTTTATTTGGGTCTGCATTTGTTTTCTTTCCTATCTTTAGATTTTTTCAACCTCTTAGTGCTTTTGGTTTCACTTTTGCTTGTGCTCTGGGCTCTAATCTTGCCGAATTCAAGGTTTTCAGTCATAAAAGTCTCTCCTTTTTGGTGGGAATCGATTTCCCAGTGAGCCCTAGCCCCTTGAGGTTGGGGTTTAGCTTCATTGGCAGTTTGGGATTCCAACGCCGTAGTCGCCATAATCGGAGGCATCATTGTTGTCTTTTAGGGTTTTTGGGGAGTTTTGGCTTCATGGGGATTTTTAGGGTTTTTTTATAAAAAAAAAAACCCTAATGCCATGAGTTGATCTCCCTTGAAATCTAGCGATTCTGATCTTGTAGGTTTTATTGCCGTTGCTTGCGTCCTTTGTGGTCTTGAGATTTCACTAACCCCCTTTTCCAATTTCCGATCTTGCAGGTTTTGTTGAAAAGGTCGTCCCTTTCCTTGCTCTCTGCATACCTTCTGAATCAAGTGAGTGGCATGGCTGGGAGATTCTTTGTTCATGTTGTCTCCCACCGAAGAAACTTTTGTTGTTGGGGTGGAATATATTTAAGATCTTGGAGAGTCCGGTTTTCATTTGGTTGGGGTCGCTTCCTCAACCGTAGAGTCATGTTTCTGTCTTTGTCTTTTGTTCGTCTGTGAATAGTGTCTTCTGATGGTCTTTTTTGTTGATGTCAAATGTCCATCTTGTACTACATGTACACTTTTGTTAATGGAAATTTCTGCTTGATGAACTTCTTACTTTTCCCTTGTTGTATTGTTGCTCTTGCTTTTCTCTATTGGTGTACTGCCTTTTAGAAGCATTGATGTATGCTATTGATGAGCTTCCTTTATTTGCCTCTGTATAGCTGCTCACTCTGTATGTTGATTATGGGTTGTTTCCTTCTTTGTTGTCGTAGTGATCTCTTGTTTCATTGTTGTTGGATGCATGTCCTAGGTCCTTGTTGTTCAAGGAACTAGGTTCGATAGTTTTATGAGCTTGTTCATGTTAGAGGAAACTTTTGCCTTTTGTCAAATTTTGAATTTGTGGGGCCCTCTTTGTTGTAGAAATTATTTGTCATTTGCTTTTGAATTTCCTCCTTTTTGTTGACCTTAACCTCCGGCTTCTCCTCAAACTCTAACTTCTCCTCAACCTCTGACTTCGCCTGCATTTATGGCTCTGCCTCCATCTCTCAGTGGGAGCTTCCAGATTCGCCTCCTTCCAACTCCGACGACATCTCCTACTCTAACAACGAACCACCTTCATGAGTGATCCACCTTCGACAACGATCCAAATCTGGCTTCTTCCAGTGGCGCCTCCATCTCCTTCAGGAAGCACGACCGCCTCCATCTCCGACCGTTGACTCTTCGTCTCCGATCTGGATCTGTCACCGATTGGTGAGATTTGGGTTTAACTTTAGGGTTCATTTGAGTTTATGATTTGTTGTGAGTATTTTTATAGACATATTTATGGATTTATTATGTATACAAGCTTAGATTATGTTGTATTTGTGTGGAGTTTGTTTAAATTTAGGTTAACTTCAGTTTTTCTTTTGTTTATTTTTTTGGGAATTTTTGTTCCTGTTGATCAAACTTTATGTACTATACAAAAAAGAGTCGTTGGTGCCTCTACCCTCTTTATCTCTCCTGTATTGAAGGCCAATTTGGTTATTTGCCTATGGCAACTGAAGTTACTATTCACTACTGGACTAAAATTGGTCCAGTAGCTTTTGGCCCTCTATTGGAGCTCTACTAGAGCAAAGTATTGTTCCTCCACGGTAAGTTGCATTTTGGCTAATTTTTCCATACAACCTACATTCTAGTTGGACAAAAAAAAAAATTACCAAAAATCCTATGTGGCACCTCCGGTGAGTAAGATGTAGAGAAAACAAACTAACACTTAGTTATTTGAGGATTCCTATTAAGTGCATCACCCGCTTTTGGAGGAGCTATTGTAATACAATATTGGGGAAATTACATGTCACTACCCTCAACTTGCCACCTTTTGCGATGGAGACACCTAAACAAATTTTTTATACTTTTGACTACCCTGATATTTTTTTCAACGAATTCGTCCAACTCTCTGTCTGTTAAGTTTTAAAAAGACAAAATTGCCCATATGTTAACTTCAGAAGTCCAACGGTTATCAGACATATCATCTTCTTTCTTAAATACTGCTCTCATTAATTGAAAGTTTGGAAATTTTAGGTCTTTTATGAGAAATTCTATTCCAAACATTGTTCATGCATCACCATTTTCTTCTTTCTTTGGAGTCATAGGCGGAGTTCATATTCGTTTTCTTGTTTTTGTTTCCCGAGAAGCTTGAACGTGAGGAGGAAGACAAACCAGAGGGTTCTGGGTTTTCAAAACCGGAACACTTTGAAGATGAACTGGTAACCTTAATAACGAGTGAAGAGGGCTATATAACGAGTGAATAGTGTCTATCACTGAAGATGAGATCGCTCAGCCTCATAGTTTGATCCATATAATAACCCCAGCTACGGGCAATACATACTATGATCGTGCACAATAGTGATCAAGTCATGCACAAACATTAAGCTTAACAAGCCATAGAATAAAATCAAAAGCTAGTACCAAAGCAATGAATCAGTTATTCCATTTCTTAAATCATCAATTAATTCCTCCCAAATGGGAGGTTAGTTCCCCATTCTCATAGACAAATAGGAGAGACTAGAAAATGCAATCTTCATTGATCTAAACATAAAGAACATTTAGAAAAGAAAGAAAATAAATAAATCCCTAATAGAGGGAAGAAGGAGAAGAAGGATCAATCAAATATCGATATATCTAAGAATGAAGCCGGGTTGTTGATTGAATCCTTCCCTTCTTGATTCTACAAGATCTCTGTAAACCTACTCCAAATAAAGCAAAAACAGAAAGAAAGTGTTTACAATACTTGGTAAAAATCGGATCTAAAGGCTTCTACAAGCTCTACTCAAACTCTACTCCAAATGCACTTCAAAACTCCTTTTATAGAGTGGTTCAGGATGTTGTATCGCGACACAGTGCTATGCTATGTAACAACCTTATCTCATTTTGAATTTTGAAAGTTTGTTGTTCAATCTGATCTTGATCCTCTTGTTGTGTCGTGACACAGTACTTAGACGTACCTGGTTGTGAAATTTTTACTCCGTTGCTCCTCTTCGTGCCTCGTACCTCGTACCTCCTTGTCGTGACTTGAAATAGACAAAAAAAACACTACCACAAGGATTATACGGCCACAATGAGCAAATTACCATAAATTAGAGTCAGAATCACAAAAACTCAACATTAAGTGCACATGAGAGCAAATAGTGCATTTCTATGTGAAACAAACAAGATATGTCCACATTTGACATGAAAACGAGAGTAAAAGTAGTGTTGGTGATGCGGTATGAATAATTGAAATCATGATTGACCAATAAGAGAACAACATGTGGAGCTCACCCGCAAGGTTAGTAAGAATAAAAATCCTAATCGGGTCACGAGATTTCCAATGAGGCAACCCAAAGAGCATCCAGACAAATGTCAAAGTCTAGATAATGGGACCAAAACACGGCCCAAGGCAAAACCCAAGGACCGACCCAAGGCACGACCTTGGATCGCTTACTTGGCGCCTATGTCTCAGCGTGCTTCCTTGGCGCGTCCCCGCATCCTCACAATGTTAGGCACATTCTCATTTACCTATGCACACCTATCCGAGATGCCTATCCGTGCGCATCCGTTCGCAAGATGAAGGAGCATACGCTCGAACACTAGGAGTATGGCATGTCCACAAGAAGACACTCGAGTGCATGAACAATCCACGCATGAATACACTTCTCATTTGAGAGTGAGCCAAGCCCAAGGCTCTGTTAGGGGAGCGAGAGGCAATAATGGTCGAACATTGAACATTGCCCTAAGGACCGTATTGCTCAGCGAGCTGAGCGCTCGGTCTCTCACATGACAAAAGATCGAGATTAGAATTTTCCTGGTAATGAGTAGAATCGCATAAGAGAGTAGAGAACTAGAAGGCCCGTGGGTCCCACCTCGACACCGACGAATTAGAACGTGTCATGTGTCAGGTAAATCCATGAACTATATAAAGAGTTCTAGGTCAAAGGCAAAATGTTCGGTCAATTTGATAATTGAAGACTCTCTTCAAGAACCCGAAAACACTCACAAACGTTCTTAGTGTGTCTATCGTGTTCTTCATACGTTTTTCGAATTAATTCGTGTGAAATGCGAAAATCTCGATCTCTCTTTATTAAATTTCGTATATTTAGAGATCTTATTCTCACGCCGAAGGCGGTCCTCAAGACACATCTGGGGTCTCCTCTTAACGGTGATTTTTTTGCGTAGGCGATAGGTCACGATCGGACCATGATCAATCAATCTGATCACTCACCAAAATAAACCAAACACTTGAACCAGTTTAACCAACCTTAACATTGGATAAGAAGACCAAAATGACAACGTATTGATACCTTGACTTTGACTAAATAAAAAGAGTCAAATCACCAATAACATCCATATAATAAGTTAGTGTCTTTTGAGTCTGTTAAACACATAACACGAGGATTTAAAATTAATTATACAAAACTAACTAACTCTCCTTTCATGATTCTCAAAATAGAAACATGAACACTCATTTTAGGACGGAGAGAGTATGTCGTAAGTAATTACATAGAAAATCTTGTGTATGTAATGGTTATTAATAGTAAATACAAAATACTTTTCCTTTAATATATGCGTATAATGTAATCTTTGAATTCATTGTAGGGGTAATTACACATTACCACCCTGTACTTTACGCGTTTTAGCACATGTATACCCTAAACTTTTTATTTAACTTTTGACTACCCTATACTATGCCATTTTTTGACGGAGCGGTCTCTATCACAAAATAATACATTTTTTAACATAATATTTCATTTTTTATCATGTGCAATGCACATGACCTAAAATCAAAGCAAAAATCAACAAAAATCAACAAACTCGAGTGCGAGTTTGTTGATTTTTGGTTGATTTT
>JAYMTK010005642.1:0-10064 GCA_036897405.1 Pelargonium myrrhifolium
TCTTTTCCTTCCCAAGGCTGCTATCTTCTGCCACTTCCTTGCCATTTTGATGAGCTTCTTTGCGCTGATCATCTTGTCTTTAGTTCACTGTATGTCTTGAATAGATGTGAAGAGAGAAGGGTGAAAGAAAGATTTGAACTCTAGAGACTCCTGAGATGGTTGTTTTAGTGTTGAGTGAAAAGAAATGAGCAATGGTGGTTCCTTATATAATGGTACTACACAAGATTTGAGCCACTCCATCTTAGATGTGTTGCTTTTCTAGTGTTTGTGATTATCAATGCAGAGCCATGTGATCAGTTTTATGAGAATTGATGTTTTGGCAAATGACACATCAAGGAAGGAAGAAAGCAGAAGGGACAATGGTTCTCTCATATTTGTCTGGTGGTACAAGGACACAAATAGGTCCATCCATTTATAATAGCTGGCCATGACATTGACTCGCAATTGAGATCATATATCACAAACTATATCGATCTACTCTTCTTTCCCTCCATAACCACAGAAACAAACATTAACAACTGGCAATGGAGTTGATAGTATTGTTCAAATGATGTTTGGTCAGGTCTATTAATTTTTATTGGTGTTATAATTCAGTACTTCATATTACATCTGGGGCCTAGCTACCTCACCATATTTCCTTGTCTCCAGTATGGATCAGACATTATTAAGATCAGATCGGATATACACAAGCCTGTCATGTCCCAAATCTTCAAAAAAAAAAAAATAAAAATTAAATTCACTCTAATTGTCACTTATAATTACCCAACATATTCTTGTGATATATCATCCATAAGTGATGACCAGCTAGTATTAATGGTTGGACCTACTATGTCACCAGACAAGTTTGAGACAACCATCCTCCATTCTGCTTCCTTCCTTGATTTGTCAAGTGTCATTTGCCAGAGCATCAGTTCTCATAAAACAATAGCACATGGTTCTGCATAGAAACACCAACTCAAGAAACTCTTGCCCAATTCTATTATATAAGGTACCACCAATGTTCATTTCTTTTCACTCAACACAAAAACAACCATCCTAGTCTTCTCTACATTCCAATTCTTTCCCTTTATCCTTCTTGCTTCAAATCTATTTTAAAGATACAGAGAATTAAAAACAAGATGATCAGCGCAAAGAAGCTCATCAAAATGGCAAGGAAGTGGCAGAAGATAGCAGCCTTGGGAAGGAAAAGAATTACTTTTCCAAGAACCAGTAATGCAGAAAATAGAACTAGCACATCTTCATCAGTGGCCGAGAAAGGCCATTTTGTTATATACACCACTGACCAGAGGCGTTTTGTGATTCCATTAGCTTATCTCAACAATTGCATCTTCCAAGAGCTCTTGAAGATGTCTGAAGAGGAGTTCGGGTTGTCAAGCGAAGGGCCTATCATATTGCCATGTGATTCAGTGTTCTTGGAGTATGTTCGCTCCCTCATTCAACGAGGTTTGGGAAGAGATCTTGAGAAAGCTCTTCTTAACTCCATAGCTACCAGTACCACTAGCAGCAGCTGTTCCCAATCTGCAGCTTCTTTCACTCAAAGTAGACATTTTGCCCAACAGTTGCCTGTTTCTGGCTACTAGTTGAGTTCAGAGTCACATATTGTATACATTTAGTCCACTAAAGTGTGTATTTGTAAATGAGAAACACAATTTTGAGTAAATTCCTTTTCAAGAACTCTTTCAAGATGCTTCAGTAAACAATTTTTCACTGTCGTTGCAAATTTAAGATTAATTATAAATCAATGAGAAACTAGTTTGGCTGTAACATATATGGTAGTTGTCAAACCATGACGAAGGAACCTAAAGAGCTGTTAGATGGTCAGACACTGATTGTGGATTTGTGGTTCATTTCATGCAGATGAAGATTGCATCAACAATTTAACATTTGATGCACAGTATGGTGTGAACTAGGTTCGAGATTGCACATGAAGAGAAATATCAAATCCAACAGATCATAGCTTCACAAGTTGAGGCTTTGTAGCGCCTCAACTGATTAACCCTTGTTGAGCTGATTGCTAGAGGAAGATTGTTGCAATCATTTTTCAAGTGAGATTATTGGGTTTTTGGATTTTGATTAACAAGTGTAATATTTTAGGAAAGAAAACCTTTACTAACTAATTAGAGAAAGTTTTCCCTATTCAACATGGAAAACCCTAACTTTACCCAATCAGAAGCTAGTGTGGCTGAGGAGGTAGTCACTTGTCAAACAACTTTGAAATGTTTGAAATATATTGATATCATGTATCATTGACTATGAACAAGACTTCAGAAACATCAATGGTCTGATGAATGGCATAAATAAGTACAAAGTTGTTTGGTTAGAACAATGAAATAATATAAAACAGTGAATTTATTTCGAGCGTGGTGATCGATTTTTCTTATTTTATCATCATGAGAATGTTAATTATGTTCTTGACTGTGCAGTGCAATTAGCAAGCAGTAATGAATAGAAATATGTTTGCTGAGGCATCCTGAAAGTATTCTTTGTAACAAGTTTACTCAAAATTGTGTCTCTCATTCACAAACTATACATAAAGAGAACTCAAATCAACTCATTTAGTAACCACAAACAAGGAACTGTTGGGCAGTATGTCGATGTTGAGGGAGAGAAGCTGCAGATTGGGAACAGCTGCTGTTAGTGTTATCTATGGTGTTGAACAAAGCTTTCTCAAGGTCACTGCCCAAACCTCGTTGGATGAGGGAGTGAACATACTCAAGGAATATTGAATCACATGGCAATATGATTGGCCCTTCACTTGATAGTCCAAATTCCTCCTTGGACATCCTGAAGAGTTCTTGGAAGATGCAATTGTTGAGATAAGCCATTGGAATCACAAAACGCTTCTGGTCAGCGCTGTAGATAACAAAATGCCCTTTCTCAGCCATTGATGATGTGCTAATGGTATTTTCTACATCATTAGTTCTTGGAATAGTGATTCTTTTCCTCCCCAAGGCTGTTATCTTCCGCCACTTCCTGGCCATTTTGATGAGCTTCTTTGCGCTGATCATGCTGTCCTTAGTTTACTGTAAGTCTCGGATAGGTATGAAGCAAGAAGGTTGAAAGAAAGATTTGGAGCTTTAGAGATTCCTGAGATGTTTGTTTTAGTGTTTAGAGAAGAAATGAGCATTGGTGGTTCCTTTTATAATGGTACTCGCAAGATTTGAGCCACTCCATCTTAGGTGTGTTGCTTTTCTTGCGTTTGTGATTATAAATGCAGAGCCATGTGATTAGTTTTATGAGAATTGATGTTTTGGCAAACAACACATCAAGGAGGGAAGGAAGCAGAAGGGACAGCTCACTCTGATATTAAATTTTGGTGTCCTAATTCAGTTCTTCATATTACTATGGGGCCTATTTACCAGCATATTTCCTTGTCTGCAGTGCTGGTGAAGAGATTTAGAAAGAAAAAAAAAAAAGGCCTTTGTCTGCTACTCAGCAAATACTACTTGTATAATCCTTGAATTCTGTGGTTATGGAGAGGATTAGAGGGAGAAAACCATGTGATATATCCATGAGTTAGTCTTAAATGGCAAGCTAGTATAAATGGTTGTGCCTATTGTGTACTTGTAACTCCAGACAAGTATTTGATAGCCATCCTCCATTCTGCTTCCTTCCTTTAAGTGTTGTTCTCCAAAACATCAATTCTCATAAAACTAGTCACATGGTGCTGCATAAGAAAACCAAAAACACAAGAAAAGCTACACCTAAGATGGAGTGGCTCAGATCTTCTGCAAATACTATTATATAAGTAACTAGCAATTCTCATTTCTTTTAACTCATCATCACAAAAAGGACCATCTCTCAAGGTTCTCTGAAGTTCAAATCTTACTTTCATCCTTCTTGTATCAAATTTATTCCAAAAATATTTGCACAGATAACAACATGATTAGCGCAAAGAAGCTCATCAAAATGGCCAGGAAGTGGCAAAAGATAGCAGCCTTGGGGAGGAAAAGGATCGCTTTTCCAAGAATCAATAGTGCAGAAAATACTACAAGCACATCATCAGTGGCTGAGAAAGGCCATTTTGTTATCTACACATCTGATCAGAGGCGCTTCGTGATGCCAATAGCTTATTTGAACAATTGCATCTTCCAAGAGCTCTTGAGGATGTCTGAGGAAGAGTTTGGACTGTCGAGCGATGGGCCTATCATATTGCCCTGCGATTCAGTGTTCTTGGAGTATGTTCACTCCCTCATTCAACGAGGTTTAGGAAGAGATCTAGAGAGAGTGTTGCTCAACTCTATAGCTAGCACTAACAGCAGTTGTTCTCAATCTGCAGCTTCTTTCAAACAAATACATACAGCTCAACAGTTGCTTGTTTGTGGCTAGGCTGCAGTTGCATTGTGTATAGTTAGTATACTATTCTGAATAGTTTATAGATGAGAAATATACAATTTTGAGTAAATTCGTTCTACAATGTAACTCCTTCTAGATGCCTGAGCAAAAAACATATACTCTCATTACTTGTTACAAATATCGTCCCACACTTGAAGTAGTTAACTTCCACATTATAATACAAGGAAAGAAAGATCACAGATTGACTAAAAGAGAACACATCTTTTGCCTACTGAAACAAAGTCTATGTACTCATGGCAAAGAACAAAATGAAATTTCAAGATGATACATAAGACTGAAACACAACTTATCATCACATTGCATTTGACTTTTAGAATGCATTTAGTCTTTTCTTGGAGATAAGATTCTATGAAGCCTGATGGGGGCTAAGATCTGATACTGATATGAACTACGAATTATGAGCTTACCGTGCCAAGAATTCTGTTATTATTAAAAAAAAAATTAAATATACTGAAAGTAATGATAACTACTTATATATTTTACCATTCCAAGCCAAGCCAGAGACAACCTCTTAAATGTATTTTCTTCAGTGCTGGATTCATGGGAAGCACAACCATGTGAAGGATTATTTAGCAAGTGATCATGTCTTGCTTATGTTTACCTGTTTTCTTCTGCCCATTTTGTGGTACTAATATTTCTTGAGCAATAATGAAGAACTCATACCACATAATGAGAGGGCTGAAGGAAGTACCTTGTGATATGTCCACAAGTCTATGACCAGATAGTATTGATGGTTGGACCTACAATGTCCTCGTACCACCAGACAAGTAAGAGAGAACCATCGTCCATTCTTCTTCTTTCTTTGATGTGTCGTTTGCCAAAATGTCAATTCTCATAGAACTGATCACATGGTTCTGCATCACAGCTCACAAACACAAGAAAAGCTACATCTAAGATAGAGTGGCTCAAATCTTGTGCAATACTATTATATAAGGAACCACCAATGCCCATTTCTTTTCACTCAACACAAAAACAACCATCTCAGGGTTCTCTGAAGTCCAAATATTTCTTTCAAATCTTCTTGCAGCAATTTTGTTTCAAAGATACAGAGAATCAAAGACAACATGGTCAGTGCAAAGAAGCTCATTAAAATGGCAAGGAAATGGCAGAAGATAGCAGCCTTGGGAAGGAAAAGAATCACTTTTCCAAGAACCAATATTGCAGAAAATACAAGTAGAACATCATCAGTAGCTGAGAAAGGCCATTTTGTTATCTACACCGCAGATCAGAGGCGTTTCGTGATGCCAATAGCTTATTTGAACAACTGCATCTTCCAAGAACTCTTGAGGATGTCTGAAGAGGAGTTCGGGCTGTCAAGCGAAGGGCCTATCATATTGCCCTGTGATTCATTCTTCTTGGAGTATATTCACTCCCTCATTCAACGCGGTTTAGGAAGAGATCTAGAGAAAGCTTTGCTCAGCTCCATAGCTTGCACTAGCATCAGCCAATCTGCAGCTTCTTTACCACAAACACAATCAGCTCAACAGTTTCTTGTTTGTGCCTACTAAATGAGCTGTACTTACACTGTGTATATGTTGCCTACTCTTATGTATAGTTTATAGATGAGAAATATACAATTTTGATTAAATTCGTTCTGAATAACTCCTTCAAGATGCCTGAGTAAACATAATATCCTATAATTACATGTTTCAAATCTTATTGCACGCTCAAGATAGTTCTTAACCTCCACTTACTAATGATATGAGAAAAGAGAGTCCGCCAGAGCTAGTCATACAAAATTAACCCGACATATTCATTATTTTTACACTAAGCCAAAAATTACAGTAAATTCCTGAGATGCAAACCTGAAATATTCTTTCCTTTTGCTACGACCACTTCGAATATACACTTAAGCATAGCTCAATCTCTATGAACTTTATAGATGGGCTTACCCACCATTACTTGGGTGGCTAGACTATTCTTTGAGATTCTACACATATTTACACAGTCCATTTATAGTGAGTGATAAAAATGACTTCTTAATCAAGCTCATTGAATCCATAATCTTCCATCCCCATATATGGATAGACTGAGTGCTGCGTAGAATGTTATCATTACACGGTCCAATTTTTTTTTTTCCTTTCATCCTTCTTTCTACAAATCTATTTTAAAGATACAGAGAATTAAAAACAACATGATCATCAGCGCATAGAAGCTCATCAAAATGGCACTGAATTGGCAGAATTTTGTTCTTAATAGCTTCTAAAATGCATCGACTATAAATAAGCCTTCAGAAACATCAATGGTCTGATGAAGTGCATAAATAAGTACTCCCTCCGTCCATTTTAACCTTATGTTGGAGTATAAATTTTGAAGTTCACTTACTGTTTGGTTGGTAAAAAATGAAATATAATATAGAACAGTGAATTTATTTTGAGCATGGTGATCTCTTTTTCTTATTTCATCATCACAAGAACTCAATTTTGTTCTTGAGTGTGCAGTGCAATTTGCAAGCAGTAATGAATGGAAATATGTTTGCTGAGGCATCTTGAAAGCATTCTTTGTAACAAATTTACTCAAAATTGTGTCTCTCATTCACAAACTCTACATACAAAAGAGGACTCAATTTACATAAAATCTACCAAGTATCAACTCATTTAGAAAACACAAACAAGTAACTGTTGGGCAGTATGTCGATGTTGAGGGAGAGAAGCTGCAGATTGGGAACAGCTGCTGCTAGAGTTAGCTATGGAGTTGAGCAAAGCTTTCTCAAGGTCACTGCCCAAACCTCGTTGAATGAGGGAGTGAACATACTCGAGGAAGATTGAATCACATGGCAATATGATTGGCCCTTCGCTTGATAGTCCGAATTCCTCCTCAGACATCCTCAAGAGTTCTTGAAAGATGCAATTGTTCAGATAAGCAATTGGCATCACGAAACGTTTCTGGTCTGCGCTGTAGATAACAAAATGCCCTTTCTCAGCCACTGAGGATGATGTGCTAGTGGTATTTTCTGCTTGATTATCAGATCTTGGAAAAGTGATTCTTTTCCTCCCCAAGGCTGCAATCTTCTGCCACTTCCTTGCCATTTTGATGAGCTTCTTTGCGCTGATCATGTTTTCCTTGGTTCACTGTAAGTCTTGAACAGATATGAAGCAAGAAGAATGAAAACAAGATTTAAACTTTAGAGATTCCTGAGATGGTTGTTTTAGTGCTGAGTGAAAAGAAATGAGCATTGGTGGTTCCTTATATAATGACACTACGCAAGATTTGAGCCACTCCATCTTAGGCGTGTTGCTTTTCTTGTGTTTGTGATTATCAATGCAGAACCATGTGATTAGTTTTATGAGAATTGATGTTTTGGCAAACAGACACATCAATGAAGGAAGGAAGCCCAAGGCACGATGATTCTCTTATATTTGTCTGGTGGTACAAGGACACAATAAGACCAACTATTTAGAATAGCTGGTCACGACTCGTGGATATGTATCCAGGTATCCCCTATTCATTTCCTCCATACCACACAGAAACAAACTTTAACAACTCGCAATGGAGGTGATAGTATTGTTTAAATGATATTTGGTCAGGTTTATTAATTTTCGGTGTACTATTTCAGTTCTTCACATTACATCAGGGGCCTAGCTTTACCAGCATAATTCCTTGTCTGCAGGGCTGGTGAAGAAATTTATATAAAAAATGGCCTAGCTAGCTAGTTGTATACTTTACCATTCCAAGCCAAGCCAGAGACAACCTCTTAAATGTATTTTCTTCTGTGCTAGATTCATGGGTAGCAGTGTAGCACAAGCATGTGAAGGATTATTTAGCAATTGGTCATGTTTGTTTATGTTTACCTGTTTTCTTCTGCCCATTTTGTGGCACTAATATGAGCAATAATGCAGAACTCATAACCACATAATGAAACTATATCCACTAAAACCCATTTTTGCTTTAAATTCCCAACTCCCAAGCGTTGCAGGGCGGGTAGGTCCTGAAATGTTATATAAACTACTGAATAAGAAGAGAGTTGAAGGAAGTACCTTGTGATATGTCCACAAGTTCATGACCAGATAGTATAAATGGTTGGACCTACTATGTCCTTGTACCACCAGACAAGTAAGTGAGAACCATCGTCCATTCTTCTTCTTTCCTCAATGTGTCATTTGCCAAAATGTCAATTCTCATAGAACTGATCACATGGTTCTGCACCACAGCTCATAAACACAAGAAAAGATACATCTAAGATAGAGTAGATCACATATTGTGCAATACTATTATATAAGGAACCACAGATACCCATTTCTTTCAACTCAACACAAAAACAACATCTCAGGGTTCTCTGAAGTTCAAATATTTCTTTCAAACCTTCTTGCGGCGATTCTATTTCAGAGATACAGAGAATCAAAGACAACATGGTCAGTGCAAAGAAGCTCATCAAAATGGCAAGGAAATGGCAGAAGATAGCAGCCTTGGGGAGGAAAAGAATCACTTTTCCATGAACCAATAATCTAGAAGATACAACTAGCGCATCATCATCAGTGGCTGAGAAAGGCCATTTTGTTATCTACAGCGCTGACCATAAGCGTTTCGTGATGCCAATAGCTTATTTGAACAACTGCATCTTCCAAGAACTCTTGAGGATGTCTGAAGAGGAGTTCGGGCTGTCAAGCGAAGGGCCTATCATATTGCCCTGTGATTCAGTATTCTTGGAGTATGTTCACTCCCTCATTCAACGAGGTTTGGGAAGAGATCTGGAGAAAGCTCTGCTCAGCTCCATAGCTAACACTAGCATCAGCTGTTCCCGATCTGCAGCTTCTTTACCACAAATACAAACAGCGCTACAGTTTCTTGTTTGTGGCTACTAAATGAGCTGTACTTAACATGTGTATATTTTGACTACTCTTATGTATAGTTTATAGATGAGAAATATACAATTTTGAGTAAATTGGTTCCGAATAACTCCTTCTGTTACTTGTTTCAAATCTCATTGCAAGCTTAAGAAAGCAATTAACCTCAACTTGATAATAATATGAGAAAAGAGAGGCCACCAGAGTAATACAAAATTAACCCTTACATATATGACTTCATTAGTTTGCTACTAAGCCAAAAACTGCTTCAGAGAGAGGCTTACTTATTACTCAGTTGGTGGCTAAACTACTCTGACATTCTTTACATATTTACACAGTCCATAGTGAGTGATAGAAATTCATCTTAAGGAAGTTTGAATCCAGAATCTACAAATCC
The DNA here is from genome assembly GCA_036897405.1 of Pelargonium myrrhifolium. Classification (NCBI taxonomy): domain Eukaryota; kingdom Viridiplantae; phylum Streptophyta; class Magnoliopsida; order Geraniales; family Geraniaceae; genus Pelargonium; species Pelargonium myrrhifolium. The sequence goes on from JAYMTK010005642.1 coordinate 9,538, forward strand.
CAAATAGACTAATTACTATGCTCCCAAAATGTTATCTTAGATGAACCACAGACTATGCTCCTAAAAACTTGGCTCAACTGGCCAAGTCTATGTACTCAAGGCAAAGAAAAAGAAGAAAGTTCAAGATGATAAACATCAGACTGAAAGACAACTAATTATCAGTACATTGCTCTTGACTTTTAGAATGCATATGGTAGTTTTTCTTTGAGTAAGTCTGTTAAATCTAAATGAACAACAGGGTCCATTATTTTCTTCCTCAGTTTGATCAATTGTTTCATTCTGCCATTCCACCTTTTTATTAATTTGCAACAAACATATGTTTAAACTACTCTATTAATGTATATAGAAATTCAGTGTTTTGTTATTTAGTACGAACTTGATAATTATTCCTAACTTGTTATTTGTACAGAAACAGAACTATTCCTACCACAGTTACTTAGAACTACCCCAGATTCCTAGGTATCACTTGTTTTTTCTTGATTTTGTTGTCATGTTCAGCTGTGTAATAAGTTTAATGCATATGATTA
>JAYMTK010005643.1:0-10064 GCA_036897405.1 Pelargonium myrrhifolium
CTTGTGGGGACTTTGGATAATTCTCTGGTGAGTGTCGCTATGCTTTGCTTTGATTGCTTAATTTTTCTGAGATTGAGCATTGTGTGTTTTAAGCTTTATTGGAAGTTCATGTTGGTTTAGATTTATAGTCAAAGTCGAGAACTTGTTTAGGCTTGGCTCATCAATTGGTCGCTCCATGTCCGGGATTGTCACTAGGAAAATACTTGATTGAATTTAGGTACTTCAGTTTGTTTGTATTTCCATGGAATTTCATGATGGTTTAGCTTTCACTGTGAATAAGAACTAAAAGACCTTTAATTTTTGATTGCATAATCAAAGCAGTGAGCTTGTGAGTTTGTTTTGGACTAGCTCTTCAATTGCTCGCTTCATATCCAGACCAACACTGAGTGTCTCTCTGATTGCTTAATTTTTTTGAAATTGAGCATTTTGTGTTTTAAGCTTCATTTGCTAAACAAAGCTTAAATTTTGGTTCCATGGAAGTTCATATTGGTTTAGATTTATAATCAAAGTCGAGAACTTGTTTAGGCCTAGCTCCTTAATTGGTTACTCCATATCTGGACTTGTTACTAGGAAAATACTTGATTGAATTTAGGTACTTCAGTTTGTTTGTTGTTCCATGAAATTTGATGTTGGTTTAGATTTCACTGTGAGTAAGAACTAAAAGAACTTCCCATTCTACTCCGTTGTATTACTCTTCTAGCTGAATTTTTGATTGCATAATTAAAGGTGCGAGCTTTTTTAGGACTAGCTTGAATTTAGTTGCTTCTGGTTTTTAGTTGATTTGCTTTGATTGCTTAATTTAAGCTTTATTTGCTAAAAAAGCTTAAATTTTGGTTCATGTTGGTTTAGATTTCACAGTGAATAGAACCTAGGAAATCAGCATAATCAAAGTTGAGAACTTGTTTAGGCCTAGCTCCTTAATTGGTCACTTCATATCCGGGCTTGTTGCTAGGAAAATACTTGGTTGCATTAATGTACTTCAGTTTGTAGTTCCATGGAATTTCGTGTTGGTTTACATTTCACTGTGAATAAGAACTGAAACAAACTTTTATTTTTGATTGCATAATCAAAGCTGTAAGCTTGTTTAAGACTAGCTCTTTAATTGCTCACTTCATATCTGGGCTTGTTTCGGAGGGAGATACTTGCTTGAGTTTAGTTGCTTCAGTTTAGTGAGAAATATTGCGTCTAAAGTTTAGAAATTGAATTGTTTCATCAAATTAGAAGCTATAGTGTGTGAAACTCTTCCTCTTCTTACTAACAATTGCAAAATGTAATCACAATTCTTACTATTCGAACAGGATGTTTGTAGAGTATATCTATAATCTATATACCAAAAATTTGGGCTTGGCTTGTTCATTGGTAACTTTGTCATATCCATTTCATTGTTGGGGAATGACTTGATTTAGTATAGGTAACCGAGGTTAGTTTGTGCAGACCAAATGTGGGAAAGATTGAAAAGAAGTTTAGAGTTTTACAATTACTTTCTTCCATTGACTAGGCGGATGCTTTAGACTTTAGAGAAGCACCTTCATTTTCAGAATGTTTATGTTTTGTTCTTGTATGCCACAAATTATCCTCTCGTAATGTTAGTGTTCAGAGCTGGGAGAGTAGTGAACCCGTGCAAAAATGTGATAGAATTCAAATAGAAGAAACTAGAAGGGGTAGGGGGTAGACCTACATTAAGCAGATTTTAAGCATGTTTGTGAAAACAAATCTGAACTTATAATTTATTTCAAAGCTTTTGATGTCTTCCTTGTACACCTTTGCACCCCAAACTGAATAATACTCCCTCCGTCAAAATGAGTGTTCTCCGTTCTATTTTGAGAAAAAATAAGGAGAAGTTAGTTAGCGTGATATGTGTACTAATGTATCCTCATGATAATGTGTCGAAAGATACTAACTTTTATAAGGATATTATTGGCAATTCATGCATAACTAACTTACTAGAAAAGGAAAGGGGACACTCATTTTGGGACAAAAACTGAAATGAAACAAGACACTCATTTTGGGACGGAGGGAGTAGTTGATATGAGTTACTTCAGTAAAGCACGTCTGCTGCCTCCATGCCTGAAAAGCTTATCATGTATCTTTCCTTGCTTGATCTTTAGATGTTCTGAACATAGTTTCAAAACCTAAAGCTTTGGGAGTTTAGTCAAAGACTGGAGCCTCAACCTTAGTTTTCTTAAGTTGGGTCGCAGACTCTTCAACCATGAGTGTGTTGTACTTGAAAGTTGAAATTACCTTCTCACTTTTCTCAGCCAACTTTATAAGCAACTTTAGAGCATGCATATTATCCTTATTGTACTGTGTCTTGGGGTAGTGGTGCATTGTTGTGATATATTTTTTAGGTAACAGTTACCAACTACCAAACAACATGTAGTTCGTCTTTAATTTCTTTTATGAGCTTTGTTACATTGGTATATGTGAGTGGCATGCACTACACTACACATGCAATTGAGCTTTCGTATACAGTTTATTCAACCAAGCTTCTACTCGTTCTGTTATAAACATCATGTTATTGTGTTTGTGCAGAGGCTTTGGAATTATTCAACTGGGAAATTTCTGAAGACTTACACCGGCCATGTAAATTCAAAGTACTGCACTTCATCGTCATTTTCCATAACAAACGGGAAGTACATTGTTAGCGGCTCTGAAGATAACTGTGTATACTTGTGGGAACTCCAGACGAGGAAAATTGTCCAGAAGTTGGAAGGTCACACTGACACTGTTATATCAGTATCGTGCCACCCCACAGAGAACATGATCGCGTCTGGTTCACTCGGCAATGACAAGACCGTGAAGGTCTGGACTCAGGAAACAAACTGATACGACGCTCCTATGCGACGTTCTGTAATGAGATGCGTCTTCAACACTAAGTCAGAAAGTAGAAAAACTTGATTTGTTTGTGGCAATCCTAGGCTGTAGTGCTCCATGAAAATCTTACATTGTAGCTTAGTCTAGTGACTGCCATTTCTTGATCAATGTATTTATGAACTTAATATCTCAAGTGATGATTTCAATGTCCATCATTTGCTGTTTTGGCTCTGATATTGCCCAATGAAAGTTTTTATGCACTTGCAATCTATAGATGCCTAGTTTTTATGCATTGGCTTGGTTCTTAACGTAACAATAACATTCAAATGACTAAACTAAAATAATAAAGCCCGAGCAATGCCGAGATAAAAAACTAGTAAGAAAAAAAAGATAAACTATATTTGACACAAATCGATGCCATTTTTTTTCATTTGCATTTTTTTCATTGATAGTGCTTACGGAATGATAATTTTCAAGTATAAAATGTTGCTTGTTTTTGTAGATTTTTGTTCAGATTCCACTGTTTGTAGACCGACTCAATTCTTTAACTAATTGAGAAAAGACAATGTTGCATACATTGAAGTTATTCCATAATAAATAAAAGTATTTTTTAAGTAAAATAAAAAAAATCTGATTGGATAAGAAAAAACCAGAACTGGATTTCCTTTCAAAACCGCAACTGAATACTATCTATAGTTGCATTTTATGTAAAGAGCACAAAGATGATTTCAAGAGATTTGGCTGCAGTTTTGATGACTTTTGGTTGCGGTTTTATTGACTTTTGGTTGCATTTGTTTATGGAACCTTAATATATTTGGGGCCTAATTATGCTTGAGCTGGCCCTAAAAGAATCATGGGCTGGGCTAAAGGACTGTGCTGGAATTGAGATGGGCTGGGCTAGAATTGCTGAAAAACTGGGCTATACATCTACTTATAGCCCATTGGTTTCCCAATTTAATCTAAAGGCCCATAAAGCATCACAAACTTGTCTTCATTTTAACTCGTATTTATTGTTTTGTCGTGTGATCACGTGGCATGTAATTAAAGACAAATTTTGTGCAAAACCGAGGGAGTTAATTATAAATAATGAACAATTTTAACATGTGACTAATGTAGTTATGTTTTGGTACTATCAACTTAATTGTAGTTGACTAATCTAAACCTGTGTGCTTAGATTCTCACGTGAAAACATGGTTGAACAGTGTAATAATTACAAGATCCTAAGATCTAGAGCTTCATAAAAATATTATATAATTATTTTTTAATTATCACTTTGAATTATTAACACGTTTGATTACCTGTTTTAACCATATTTTAATGCTACTTAGCTTTTGTAATCTATAGTGCTAATTATTCACAGAAGAAAAACTTGAGTTCTTGATTGAATTTGAAGGTGAGCCTGTTGTCTTCTACACCATTTCTCAGATTTTAATCTATTAATTTCTTGTTACAAGACAAAAAAAATACAGTCAATTTTGTATAAACTACTTATGTGCCTCATGCATTATTTAATTTATTGTTAATTTTGTTCTTCATTTTTTGCAGGTGTTCTTGTTCCTTCAACAATGGACAGTCTCATGAACTGGTAAGAACATGATAATCTCTAATTAAGCTCCTTTAAGAAATGTTTAGCTAGCTAGCTAGATGTTGAATTGGGTAGTGCAAATTAAATATGAATATTGCTTAGTGTAATTTAATTTCAAATATATATATATATATATATAATTATGAAGTTAATATAATATAAGAGGAATTTCTTAGCAACTGAAACCAATTATGTGAGAATCACCATTACTACAATCTTCAATTTGTTTGCAGTTGCTTCACAAATAGAAGTTGATTCTAGGGTTTGTTTTCATTCTTATTGTGAAGTAGCTACCTAGATGAATTTCAGACCTCCATGTTTAATTACCAATACTCAAGAAAAATAAATAAATAAATCATGATTTCATCCTTGTATTGAGATTTCTGTTGGCTCCAATTTGCGACTCTTGATGACAACGACGTGTTTGTTCGATGTCTCCGTTCACTTGTTTTGTTTTCGATTCATCTCTTTTCTCTATTTCTTTGTTTCTCATGGTTAACCCCCACCTTAAAAACCAAAAAAAAAAAAAAAAAAAAGAAAACATTTTTCTGTGTTGTTTTCTAAAATAAAGTTTTTTCAATTAATACACCTACGAGAAAATTAGGCACTTCTCAGTTAGAAGTCTTGTTTAATTACATATCTCGCACATGTTAATTTACGACCCTTATTGTTGTAATGATCATAAGTATTTAACTACTTGTTTCCAAGAAGAAGAATGATGCAATATAGTGCATTATTCTTTATGTTAAGCCAGTTTGGTAAAGTCGTTTTGTCTTTTTCTTATAGATCTGCCAGTTTGTTATTTAGGCTTCCCGATTCTATATCAGATTGTCGTTGTTTCGAGTCGAAGGGTGCAAAGAAACCCAGAAAATGAGCTAAGAAGGCACCATGTGAGCTTCAAGATCATGTTTTAGCTGAGGGAAAAAGAAGAGAGAAGCTTTGCCAGCGTTTTATAGCTCTATCAGCCATTGTTCCTGGCCTCAAAAAGGTTTGTTTTGCTTGATCTTTCTTATTATTGAAAGAAATGTCCGACTAGTGCGCAAGACTCTCACCGTTATGGAGTCTGGGGATTTATGTATGCACTAATTAATATGCATTAGAGCTTACAATTTGTATGTGCGTGTCGTGTTTATGTTGTGTAAAAGTTGTTTAATTTGTGTGCTACATGACACGTTTGGTACCCGTTCTGCGTGCATTATCCATCATGAACACAACACAAATGATAACTAAATGGGCCGCAAGACACAACAATATGACACATTGATGTGATATGAATATGATTCAACACAATCATCAAGATAGAACCAACTCTTTTGACATAACATTATCCAACACGTTTGACACGTTATTAGACATAATTTACAAATATACACCTTATGTGTGCGTGTTGGATGTTTCGTGCATGTCGTGTACGTCATTACACTTAAAACTCCTTAATCGTGCATGCATATTTTGGAGGCGCAACACGAACACGAAACAATTACAAATTAAATCTAAGAGCACAATCACGGTAATGTCATGTTGTGTGTCGTATTACAACATAAATTGCTAGCTGTAATGTGCACCATGCCATGTGTACCTAAGTAGGACTTCTCTTGCATATGTAAAAGTCTAATTGCACGTAAATTTGTGCATACTAAATCGCGTGTGTCAAGATCTGAGCGGAGGAGAATGAAAAGTGTAAAATACCTGCTGATGTGTGCTCTTAATGTTTCTATTTTACATCAACAAGGGTGCAAATGCCGAAATTCGACCTGAGACTTTGAGGATCAGGTGAAATATGTCTTCTCTTTCGCAGAGTTGTACGCTACTTTGTTTTTTTAACTTAAACACTTGTTAGAGCCAGAATTTGAAGCTAGAGTGTGTGACAACAATGTTCTATTCAAGATTCACTGTGACAAACAAAATGGAGTTTTGGCCAAAGCTCTCTCTAAGATTGAGAAGCTCAATAATTTGTCCATCATTAGCACCAGTGTAGTGCCATTTGGCTTAGCCCTAGACATAACCATTATAGCTCAGGTGATTTTTGTTTTTTTATTTTATTGTGTGTGTTTATATAAATATATATGTATACGATCCTTATATTAATCACCATTTGCATGCAGATTGAAAGTGAAGGTTTCTTGGAGGCAAAGGATCTTGCAAGAACTATTCTTCAACAGTTTATGTGAGTTCTAATTTGGTATAGATTTGCATAGCAAAAATATATGTTTCCAATAGTTCATGCAAAATATGTGTAAAGAACCAACTATACTTTGTTGAATGCTCAATTAGTTTTATAGTATAACACGTCCCATCACGGCAAGTCCATTTTCGCTTTGCACGTAGCTCATGTATAGATCCACTTTATGCCTTGTACTGGAATTCAATATGGGTGACGGCAGGACTTAACTTCAAGACCTATAGTCACCAAAAATTCTAGTTGAGTTGGTTTTTTACATGATATTGCAGACCTAGCGACTAAAAAGGCTTCTAGTTTGAATCATGCCGCCACCCGTACTAAATTCCAGCACAAGGCAAGAAGTTGATTTGTGTATGGGGCACGTGCAAAGCAAAAATGGACTTACACGTGATGGGTCGTGTTAGAGTATAAAATTAATATTGAGTCTTCAACTATCGGTTAAAACTCTTAGTTGAGTTGTTTTGTTACGGTATGTTTCCAACCATCAGAAGAAGAAGAAAAAAAAAAAAACCCTAACTTCTATCAAGAAGCAACTCACTATCTTCTGTTCTTGTCTTTGATTACCAACTTTAATTAATGAAAACCCTTGTTTTTTAATCTCTGTTTCTTTGTTCCCAGCTGCCATTAACACCCACCAACCCTGCAAATATCCTATAAACTAGGGTTTGGAAAAAGGAAGACGAGGGCTCAATCATCAAAACAAGACAAAAGTTTAGTATATATGAAGACAAAACAGTACTTGCTTCGATGTCCTTAATGTTTTTGTCCTTAAAAAAATGCCAATTTATTTTTAAAATCTAGTATGAGACATGCAACAACCCTAGTGCCTCATTCGTGAGGATTGAAAAGACCCACTTGAGTACCAACTTGAAAAAATTATCATAAAACCAAAGATATCAATCTCAAGTCTCATGTCTCAACCAATATTTGCATCAATATTATACAATTTGGATAATGTTTTCTCAAGAATTGGTCATGATAATTCAGTACTATCTGTATTTGTTTTTGTTGTTATACTATTCTCATTGATATTATTAGATTAAATGGTCTGAATCAACTGAAGTTGGTTGGAGAAAAATGATTTGTAATCACTTAAACTAATGTGTCTCAGTTTAGAACAGTTGTGTGCGTTCTACGCAGAAAATTCTGGTGATGAGATCTCGTTTTTAATATATGATAATATCTTGGGAGATCAGATTTCAACTTCAAAATCAAAAATGCTATGAAAAGTAAACAACAAACAACAAAAATAATCAATAGTTAAACGATTGTCTTGTGACACACACATGTATATATTCTAACTTTTTTGCTACTATTAGGAATGATGTTGTTATATATGGAACATACACTTATGTTTTTACATGGCTTAGTAATTAGTATATAAATATGTCAACTTCTTGAAATATTTATATGTATATATACATATGGTGGAAATTTTCTTAACAAATAACAACTATGAGCTTCATATAGAATATGATGGGGTGAGTAATGGATTTGAAATGATAACACTTGGAGTCAAAAAACTAATATTAAATTTCTGATAATGAAATGTGATGACATGTTCTTAATTTGTCTTTATAAGGAACACACACATCAGATGATGAAGGTCTTATATTTGGATTATTTGTTAATTTTTCCAATTAATTTCAAACTGTTTTAAAAATAGAAAATTAGATGGCTAAAAAAAACAGAGATGGGTCCCTTTTGTTAAATATAATAATTAAGTTCCACTCTACTGATTAATTTTACTGAGCTCCAAATTTATAGTGAAGTCTTTCAAATCACATGTACTAGAGCATCAATTTGGACCCGAATTTACGTGTATTCAAATTTATTTTTGAGTCGGTCTTGTTTATATATCTTGTTAAAATTTAAAGTTGGATGCTAAATTTGCACATTTTGAACTTAGAAAGTGATATGTAATTTATGCTTGCGTCCAAAATCCAAACAAACTTGAAATCCGTAAAGATTGGACATAAGTTAGACTTTATCAATCTGAATTTTACGCAAAATTTGAAATTAAAGAACTTGTGTATTCAATTGCACCTATTAAGTTTATCAAAAATAAATACCATACAACTTCATGTGGGTTCAGATTCAAATTGTAAACTTCAAACTCATGCCTATTGACAAAAAAGAATTATATTATATGTTTATTAGGTAGCTTTTTGTCGACTTCGACCCATTATCATTGGGTTAGGCCTATGATTGCTCGCAAGTCAAAATCAGATCAAGCTTGCTCAGTTCAAACCTAAACAGGTTAGCCGAATATGCCTCTATATTCATAGGGCCACTTTTCGCTGACCCAAATGTTGGAACAATAATATCATTATCCATTAGCTTAATCCACTCTTATCAGACAATTTAGAGTCAACAATTCGGATCCGAATTTGTTGTCACCCAAAATTCTTTGATCAACTTTGAGTGGGAGCAACAAACTCGCAACAATCCATACTACTTATAAAATGTGGAATTTGATCCACGACTAGAAACTCGAATAAACCAAAACTCCTCAATCATTTCATGTCGAGGAAATATTTTATCAACCAAACCCGAACAAAGCCCGAAATTGCCACCTCCAAGACAAATTAGTTACAAGCTATAGAATCTATAAATAGATGGAGTCAATACTTGTAACATATCTTTCCATGTACGTATTGCAATATTATACAAAACACATACGTGTATATAATTATTTTGAATGACTAATATTTAATTTTGTGTATATCTGGTTGGCAAATCCAACAATAAATATAAGATGAAGACTAATTGTTTCAACAAAAACGCAGATACGAAATCTCATTGAATATTAATATAAAGATCAACCGTCCATTATTCTCAACAACAATACAGAAAATAAAAAATAAAATAAAAGTTCTGTTTAGCCTAAAAATTGACAGCCTCCTTATGAACAGTGCCAAACGACAAAGTTTTCACACGTGTGAAACCCTAACCACATAATGATAATATTTTTAGTATAAAAATTGCAAGAAAACATCTTCTTTCTTAATCTAAACCTCAAATCTGTGGTTAAGGTAAAGCTTCTTGGTCTTTGTTCTCTTTTCTTGATCTGCTTTTCAAGATTCTTGATCTGGTTCTTGTGTTTCTTGACAGATCTTTGTGCAGTTCTTGATCAAGAAAATATTTCAAGAAATGGATTTATCTGAACTGGTAGGTCTCTGTCTTTTTATTTTTTTATTTTATTTTTTAAGCTTATTTATGCAATTCTTGTTTTGAATTCTTGTAAAATTTTATTTTACAGGGAATGGAAGATTATAGTTTGATTTATCAGTACAATTTGAACTTCACAACCCATGATTTATCAACTACACTTCAAGGAGGAGGAGATAGCTACATGAACTTGTTGTCTATCAATAACACCAAAAATTGTGCTGAAAATTCACAAACCAAGCAATTCAAGAGTAGTAGTAGCTGGAATTCTAGCACTACCACTGACCATCTCTCTCCGAAGCATTCGAATTC
>JAYMTK010005644.1:0-10064 GCA_036897405.1 Pelargonium myrrhifolium
CCCCCTCATCCCACCACGCCGACTACCACCAACACCTATCAACCCCCCCGCGTTCTGGCCACTCGACGCCATAGCCACACCTTCACCCACACCCCTTATTTAACCTCACCTGTACGCACACACCCCAACAGCCCTCTGATCCCTTACCCTTGCACCGACCCAGCCCCCACTCACTCCTCCCCTTGTACCCTCTCTCCTTTTCTGATTGCTCAACTGGATCTCCCCTTTATCACACCAGCCGCCACTAATACCCACACACAAACCCTAAAAACTCACCAAAACTTCCTAACCTCCCACACCTCACAGTTTTCGTCCGCTTTTTTTTTTCTACAATGTGTCTTTTGTTTTGGTTTGCACTTGGGAATTATTTGGTATAACAACGAATTCTAGAGATTTTTTTACTCTTTTTAAAATTTATTCGGAGATCAATTTATTTATTTTATTTTGTTGTTGATTGAAAATAATAGTTATTGCACCTCTTTAATACATGGTCAAACGTGATATAACAGACCGATCTTATTGTCCACATATTGAAAGTGAATGGTAACTATTTGGTCTTGAGTTCTCGAGTTCTTGGTTCAGACTATATTGGAGATCACAGGACATGGGTCCTTAAACACAACAAACAAGCCATTAAGCGGAAGTATGGACTTGTGCTTAGGAAACCATCTTGAATGTGATGATGAAAATCTTTATCATCAGAGTTCTTGGTACTATCAAATTAGAGAGAATTCTAGATTAAAAAGGTTGAGAGGAAAACCTAGAAGGTGAAGATGAAGTATCTCTTCTTACTAATGAGGAGATATTTATACACAAAACAATGACCAATAATGTGACGACACATGATTGCTTGATGAGAATGTGGGGTGTGGTTTGCCTCTAGGGCATTCGGTTGGGTGTCGGGATCACTTCCACTTATCTATGAGGCATATTGGAAGATGATGTAAAATTCTAAGAGTGTTTAATGTCTTAGTATGACATCCAAGTGACTCGTGTGGTAGGAGTAGTGTGTCCTCGACAACATTCTCGAAGACGGGTATGTGGACTTGACTTTTCTTGTAGTCGTAACTTTACTCTTAGGTGGAACTCTAGCTTGGGTGATCTTATTTGGAAAGTTTGAACATGGTTTTAGTAAGCTTTGGAGAGGTTAGGAGAGCATTGGGGCTTTAGGATGATCGGAGGATCTATATGAGACTTTGAGATGTTTGGAAGACCTTAGAAAGATTTGGATTCTGAAAAGGTTAGAAAAAACTTAAGAAAGCCTTAAATCTTAGATAGTTTAGATAATTCTTGAGAGTTGTGGAGACTAAATAGTTAGAATGAATCTTAGAGAGGCTAAGAAGGTTTTGGCAAGCCATTAGCTTGAAGAGACTTGGGGTCATGACAAGGATACGAGGACCTCCTTGTAGTGACTGGGAGCGAGGAGACCAGTGAGGATAAAAGAGCATGTGCTCAAGTTACTGCAGTGAAATGGTCCATCAACAAATCATTTGGTCAGCCAAATTTGAAGTGGATGGGTAAGCAAAGGTATAAGGCTTTTTTTTAATTGACCAGGGTGAAGCGTGTGCGAGCAACGGCCGCAACACTTACGGAGTATTTCATTTCACTGTAGCTACCCATTGTATTTGAAGGTCTGGTAGGGGATTACTTCAACGATTTGTGTTTTTATGTGTCTTGGCTGAATGAAATTTTATCGGGTTGCAGTGATTTCGTCGAGACACGTGTCAACCTTGAAGTAGACAAAATAATAAATTTTGAATAGCATCGATACCTTTTACATTTTTAATGAAAAAAATGGGATAACGTTATTTTTATACCCAAACTTTGGTGTGATAACTAATATGGTACTTCAAAAGTTTATTGCACCCAATCTACCCACACTTTTATTTTGACCCCAATCTAATACCTACCGTCAACTTCCGTCCATTCGTCCGTCAAACATGCTTACATAAACGGTTGACCGTATAGGTGGACAAAAAACGTTGACGTTGCAACATTCTATTGGTTAACTTCTTGCTGACGTGGATATTAGATTAAAAAATTATAAATAAAACTTAATAAATGAAATTGAGTTTTCCGGCAACCGGAAAACTCAAAAACAAAACAAAAAGTTTTTACGGTGATGAAGAACAAAATTCTTTCCCATTTTGTATCTCCAATAGCTTTACACAGTAATAAAGAACAAAACAAAATTAAAGCCCTAAAATCAAAGAAAACCCTCTGCAACAACCCCAACCCTAAATCACATACCCAACATTAACAACCCAAAATCAACCCAAAACAAAGAAAACCCTCCACAAACGCGTCGTCGCCTCCGCCTTGGCACCAGATCTAGGCTGAGCTACCCTATGAGTTTGTCGATCCGTAGCTCCGCCTCCACCTTGGCCACCATTGCGCCGTCTACCCTTTGTGTTGGTCGATCTATAGCTTCGCCTCCGTCTCCGCCTTGGCCACCATCGAGTCGGATCTGGGCAGAGCTGCTCAGATCTGCACGGAACCTCGCCGGCGAGGATTGGGTTTGGATCCGGACCAGAGTTCGTCGATCTCCGTTGCTTCGTCTCCGTTGAGGGCCTCCGACGGGAGTTTGTCAATCTCTGTGATGATTGTTGTTTTTTTGTTGTGTATTGAGAGAGGCAGAGAGTGAGTGGTGAGAGAAAGATTAGAGAGAGATTGAGTAGTGAGAGAGAGATTAGAAAGAGAGTGAGTGGTGAGAGAGAGATTTATTTTTATTTTTATTTATTTTTTCATATCAGCACCCATGTGAACACAAGCATGTGCTCTAATTGCCACGTAAGCATTTTTCTCCAACAAGGCAGTCAATGGTCCACGTAGGCAATATTTAACAATAAATTTGACGGGAGGTGACGACAGGTACTAAATTGGTTCCAAAATAAAAGTTTAGATATTAGATTGAATTGAAAATGAAAGTATGGGTACTAGATTGGGTGCAGTAAAAGTTTGGGTAACAGATTGATTATCACCGCAAACTTTGGGTACCAAAAAGAATGTTATCACTAGAATAAAAGAAATATCACTTTAAAATTTGTCTTTGTCTAGGTCTAGCTAACCTTGCATCAATAAGTTGATGTTGTGTCACAAACTCCATCACCCACCAACTTATTTCGTTTCCTTTCTTTGTCAAAATTAATTTCGTAAGGCCCAAGTAAGATTTAATGTGACCACAAATCTTCATTCATAACATTGGCATTGCTTTGCTTTGCTTGTCTATTAAGAGAACTCACTTTCTTGGTATGTAGTAGCTAGGTACACTCAATACATACCTATTATCTTTGTCAAACAACCCAAAAGGATATAAAATTCTTTAGTTCATGTTTGATAATTCTACTACCAACTTTAAGTCGGTTCCACTAAGGTATAGAAGGAACTTTAAGAGTTTGTATGTTTGGTAAAAATAATGCCACCAAGTAGAGCTGTCAAAACGGGTTTTAGATTGGGTTCGTGTTCAATGTCAATTGTTAGGCTCAAAAGTGCGCTAAATTGTGCAAATGTGCTGAACCCGAAAGTTTGTCAAATTCAAGCGAAAATTAGTATCGACCGCCCAAGAATTCATATTCAAATTGTCAACTCTACGCCTCTAACTCCAGCAAGCCCTTGTGTACAATTTCTTTAAGTTCACCATTTTCAATCCGAACAAGTAAATTATGCAGCTTGAGCCTTCAAGGAGGTATGAAATGAAGAGAGAAAATTTAGTATAACCAAACTATTTGAAAATTGTAGATTGATATCCACAAATTCCTATGGTCAACCTAATTTTATCCTAAGTTGAATAATCATATTAGATCATGTTGGACCAATCATAACCCATCTATTTAAATATGTCGATTCACGTACTTTTAAATCAATTATTTAAACAAATTAATTGTTGATGCAACTAATACTAAACTTTCAACATGAGTAGAATCAGCAGCAAAAAATTGTCATTCCATCTTACAAGTGACCAAATGTACATACAAATTCTATAACATAAACCAACTCCAAAATCAGCACTCTTTACTCTTTATGCATGGGATTGTCAAAGGTGCATCTCCCTAGGATCAGGAGAGCTTCAAAACCAACAATATTCTGATACACCAGCAACCACTATATCAAGCTAACCCCTAATGTGAACAAACACTTTCGATCTCACTCCGCGATATGACCAGGCTGAGCGGATTCCGTCACGTCAAAACAGAAACCTCTGATTAGAACCGGCCTAAGACCCCCGTACTGAGAATCTCACACGAGTAACTCTCCGTGCAGCAACATCCGCAACACATGCCTTTTCCGTGTTAAGGATTCAGACCACCCAACATGGTTCATTCGTCAATTGCAGAAACTCCTATTCAATCCGTTCACCCATGTGTTTATGTCCACAAAACAGAAGCATACAATTAGTAATGAATGCAGACTATCGCAGATCATGCAAGTAATTGCTAGCTAATTCTAGGGGAGTATATACGCGCCGAGCATATCATTCTGGCCATAGTATACAAAGCCAATGAATCCACAAATGCTCTTTCAGAAGTTAACAGCTTTCCACTTTAAGCTCCATACCAAAATTTTCTGAGCAAATCACTTGCATAACGAACATGAACATATGCTAACTTGAATATTAATATTACCTTAACAGATCCTCTTCATAGTAGAGTAGAAAAACGCCATCAGAGCAGTTAGATTCCCATCAAGTGATGTCAGAGCTCATAAATTGGTTGAGTCCGAGAGGCAAAAGTTGGTGGTCATCAATCAATCCTCAAAGTCAGAAGCAGGTGATCATCAATTATATAAATGGTGTGGAAAAACTTGTACCGAATCACGCCACCAACCTAAGGTCAAATCAATGAATAATATGGTATGGAGTTCAGATTACCCGCTCTTCAGCTTCCACTTCCCTTCCTTGTCTTCTCTGTGAACAAGATGATATCATAAACCAACATGTAACACATGAATCTTTGACCGACAAAACGTATGAATTATGATAACACTAAAAATTATTATAGAAAAATAATCTTACAAACACAATATAAGGATATGAAAACAAGGACTATCAATACACACTTGACATATTATTTATAATATGGAAACATCCCGAAAATTCAATAAAAATAACGGGTAAACAAGAAAATAAAAGGTTGCCCCTTTGTTCCATATATCTTTTTTTTTTTGGAAAAAAATGAGTAAGACAAGATTGTTTTTGTTTTTTGACTATATAGAATCGAATAGGAAGAAAGCTACGAAGAAAGAAAATGATGCACTACTAGAGTGGTTGGACATTTTGAAAAAAACACGGCTTTGTCCTGTGACAAGTTGCATAGATTGTACCTTTATATCCTATACTAGTTTATTGGTCTAGCCTGAGAAGAAAAAGGAACACACTAGAAATTTAAATGATGACTATTACGAATAAGAGTTAAAAACTGTAATAGTAAGGAAAATTTAAATTATTGTAAGCACGCAAAAACAGCATTATGTATATTCCTAAACAAAGAAATATGAAGGTAGGAAGAACAAAATAAAGAAAACCTGTCATTATTTCTACAGCTGAATCACAATGAAAATGCAAAATAATCACCACCAAACCCTTTTCCCAAGGAAGTTGGGGACAGCTGCATAAATGATAAATCCTCTAGCGTGACTCTTACCTTCTTCATATAAACAACATAAAAGATTTAGCAATGAAATCCCAACTAACATCGACTAAGAAGGTAAAGGCTCTTACCTTACCGTGGCAGTTCTCGGCTGGGTAAAGGCTACATTCACTGAGCATTGCAGACTTCTTCTCTTTCATTTATGTTAAGGCTTATAACCAGAAGCACAATCTGGACCTGTAACTAAAGATGTCAATGTGAATCTCTACATTCCATACACACTATTAACTGAATCTCCACAATAAAGTCAAAATAAATAATTAAAATTTTGAAATAAAATTATGAACTAAATGTTACTCCTGCAGATACAAAAAGTCAACATCAGCAAGAAATGTGCTGCATCTAACTTCCTTGAGCACATGCCAAAGCAACAGAAAGAGTTGCAAACAAAAATGTAGATCATATTGTCTGCATTCACTTTGAGAATAGTAGTGTGTGCTTCTACACTCTCAGACAAAGATGGTGTCTAGTTTCAAAAAAATAGCCACTGATCAGAGAGGATGAGCTCGAGTCAAATACGTTTTCAATGGTTTTCAAATACGATTCAGATGGCGCACAAAAAAAATAAAATAAAATAAAATAACATTTTCTTTCCATTCACAATCAAGGACAATAACGTCCTCTTCCCAAATAAATAATGAATGATTCTCTGCCCGAAGCAAACCAGGCATAAGAAAACCATAAGGTTGCATTTGGGAACATGGATTTGATTTGAAATTTGCCATTTGAAATTCAGGATTTGAAATATTGTATTTCAAATAAAAATATAATGTTTGGCAAATCATAGAATTTCAAATGACAAGTTAATAGCTGTCATTTGAAATCCCATGTTCTAAGCAATCCAAATCCAAATTTTTGAAGTTCCAAAACTCCTCATTTGACTCGCTCAAATCCAGCATTTCAAATGAAATGCTGGTTCCCAAACACACCATTGTAATCAAGAGTTTTTACTATACAAAATTCTGTAGACTGTGAATTCATAAGGTGCATAAATTTGTATGTACCTATAAAACAAAGACATGCAGTTTTGTAAGATTCCATCGATGTCCATCCATGAACCAGCAGTTCATAACATAGCCTAACACTGAAACATCTATCCCTTTTACATAATTAAAAAGGTAAATGGCGTACTTATCTTCACAGTGGCATCACAGAACACTTGACAATACCGCATAGCAAGTAAAGCAGGTTCTCATCCAGTCATCCATGAGTCAAGATTTCTCATGCTATATTCTAAGCATTACAATCCGTATCGTAAAAACCCAGTTAATATTGACACATCGTTAACTATGATTGCCACACATGGTTGCGACATGAAATGCAAGAAACATGTGAGGCTATTTGGAGGTAATTTTTTATTTTTTAGTGACGTGTAATCTATGGTTAAACGTAACTGTAAGTCTTACATGGCCATTCAATGCCTGCCATATCGCAATCAATATTGATGACGTGTAAACATTAACTCCCTTCTGACAGATATGTGCAGAAAATAATTTAAACAAGATTTTTTTATTGTTTGAGTTAGAGAGAGCATTGAGAAGAGGGGGTGAACTAGTTACTTCGGTAAACCTCTGAAGGGTGTGTGTGAGTTTCTGAACAAAATAAAGGAAATCAATACAAAACCAAAACGGAAAAACATTGCCCTTCAAATCGAATATAGGGTGACCTGAGCGGGGAAAAAATGATTAGTAATGCAGTGCACAACAAATTAACTAGCAAAACTCAAATATGTCACTCTGCTACATAGGAACTTGAATGGAGTCCTGTAATAGTCCCTCATCAAAATGACAAACCCAAAGTTAAAGTATGGACCCCGATCTCCTCCACTCGTAACAAAAGGGAAAAAATAAAATAAAGCATGCAAATAATTTTTTCATACTTTAAGAGACAGGTTGAGAACATAATTGGAGAAAAAACGTATTGACAATTTGAAACCAAAAGGTAAAAGCATGTATCAAACAACTGAGTGGGGATAATAGCAAAGAAAATGATGCAAAGAGAACCCAAGAGAGATAACACAGATATCAAACAAGAACACCAAAAAATATTAAAATGCATCACTCTCATACATGAGAAGAAAATAGAATGAGATGCCAAGAGCATGGAGAATCTAAGTTGCCTTTAACATGGGGCAATCCCCCGGCTAAAATAACAAACCAAAAGTGTTAATAATAATAATAATAATAATAATAATACCTGTTAATATTCCAACGTCATACCTGTATGCTAAAAAATGACCAGTAACCTAACCAACCGAATTTAACTCACTTATAAAGATACAAAAGTAAAGTTAAAACAAAACACAATAAGTATATACTTAACTATACTCTTGCATAACGTAAGCTTTCAAAGCTCATGGTAGTTAAAAATTAAGACGGATAATTGAATTCATATCTTCAAATCTTTATTTTTGGAAACGAAAATAAGGTAGACCAATGAGATTGCATCATAAAGAGCAAATAAATGTTACTCCATACTGTAACAAACGAAACGTCACTATAAATTAGTCTTCAACTATTGAGAATAGTCCATAAACAAGTTTTTGCCATAAAAAGGATAGCAGGAAAAGAGAGGCAGAAAAACCAGCACATGCGCCCCCAGCTGAGCACATTTCAAAATTCATGATTTGTATATGACACTAGAAAGCTAATTTTAGTATAGTGGAATATCTAAACAGTTACAGACTTAACTAAAAGGAAATCAATTCCCTCGAAACTGTGATTTCTACATCAATTTTTCGTTCCTTTTTCCTCAGTTCTATCAAATTAGGCAAAAGTTTCTGTTAAAGCAAATCAGATGAAAATTCTCAATACAGATTTAAAGGCGCAACGAAACAACATACAAAAAAAGTACAAGAACAGTTAACAGAACAAAACAATAAAAACAGTAGCAGAGGAATTAGATCCAAAGCAAAGCAAGCATCTACACTGTGAAATCACGCAAGTAAAAAAAACAAGAGAGCTGGATCAAAATTGAAATCAAGAACAGCGACCTGATCTGGACGGAAACAGCGAAAATGACAATGAATCCACCTCGCGGTCTCCGATTCAGTTGATGCAAGGCGGGATCCAATTCGGTTGCCGACCAATCCGGCAAGGCCTGGTCCGGATATGAACAAGGAAGAGCAATCACCAATCAGTTCCCGACCTGCACCAAGCGAATTAGAGACCGCCGGTCACTCCAACCGATAAATCCGGCGCCGGCTCCGGCGCCGGCGAGCACGGAGCCAACACAGCTTCGCTTCTCTTATCTCTCCCTACAGATAATATGCGTTAAAAGTGTTAACCCTATTTTTAGGCGTGAATGTGTATATAAAATGGTAAATGAGCGTGGCTTTGTTTGGGAGGGTCGTCGGTGATTTCTATAAAAAGAAGGACCAATCAGGTTTGGAAACGTAAGGGGGTAACACCGACTGAGGGTGTGGAGAGCGGTGAGATTGATTAAAGAACAGAAGAGAAATGGTACGTACGAGCATGGATTTGACTGGACTGAAGGAATAGAATACTACAGTGGGCTGCACCTGCACGTGCTCTTCTGCCACCTGCCACCTGCCACCTGCCACGTGTGTTGTGTACTCAAGAAGATGCTCTTTTTATGCTACCATGCCAAATATCATATAGCCCACAATTTGAACTCGAACATGTGAGTAATTGAAATTCGACTCGTATTTTATAGATTTACTCTCAAAACTCTGTTTTTTTTTAAAAAAAATAGTTAATTTGGTCCAGTCCAAGTAACCTACTCTTGGTCCGGACCAAAACCCAATACTTGTCTTGATCGATCCTTGATTTTTTATTTTATTTTGATGCATGCTCGGTTCATGTCAGATTAATTTACAATCCTACTAATATTTCGCATGCTCGGGTTGGACAGAGTTGCATGTTTTACAAGTAAAATTTGATTCCATTCAATGACCTAAACTTGTCATGTACCTTTTGTGAATCGGATATGACTTAGACATTTTCAATATGAACTTAAAAAAATAAATTATACTTAATTTGGGCCCTACCTTATTGTCACTCACTAATATAGATTGATTGATTTTTGGGATAATAGTCACTTTGGTCATTTAAGTTTGGCCAAATCGTCTAAGTAGTCATTACTTTCAAACTTTAGTCCATGTAGTACTCAATTGGAAGTTTATATAGTCTAAGTAGTACCTATACTAACACCGTTAACTATTCCATTCATTTTCGATGAAGTGACATTAGAGAAATGATGTGGTTGATTCATGATCTGAAGTGGCGATGACGTGCCGATGAGTCAGCGTCCAACGTGGCGCTGACGTGACATATTAATTTTTTTAATGTTAATTTGAAATTAATAGGACACATGTCGCGTTTTTATTGGTCCAAAAATTAATTTAATTGTATGAAATTACATATTTGCCTTTCAACATTTTTAATTTTTACCCACCAT
>JAYMTK010005645.1:0-10064 GCA_036897405.1 Pelargonium myrrhifolium
GGGGGGTGAGGGAAAGAGAGGGGGGCTCCCCGGCGGCAAGAGCCGCCGGAGAGGAGGACAGAGACGCAGGAGAGAAAAGAAGGAGATTAGGGTTAACTTTTTGAATCTCATGCAAGTAGGCAATTATCAATACTAAGGGGTGTAGAAAGGAGAACTTAGTGACTTTTTTATTTTATTTTATTTTAAATTTATCATGAATGTTTTAGTTACTATATAAAAAAAGCACCTTCTGCTCACGGAGTAGTATAAATGAAAAGCCAATATATCCCTCATCTAATTCTTTATTCATGCTATTCAGGAAGAACTGAGTTTACTGCAAATGAGGATGCCCATGTTGTTGCTGACTGCATCAAGGTATCCCTTTTCCATTTCAGGAAAATATTAGTTGCTTGTGTAGGTTAAAGCACACTCTGGAAACCATACTTTCTTAGCTCATGACTTCGATGCACTTTTACAGTATATCATCCGAGAGTTGCCATCATATCCGGTGCCCGCATCTTGCTGCAATGCACTTCTAGAAGCTTGTCGTAAATCTGCTGGTAATGTTTCAACATTTACATCTTCCTTTGGTGCATACTGGGTTAGATGTAATTGGAAATAAAATTTCTGTTGTGGCGTTTTCAGTACTTCAGAGTTCACATACAGGCTTTATACGTCGACACACATAACTTCAGCCATATTTAGTGATCAACCAAAAACTATTTTGTCATGCCTAGTGTTCGTTGCAAAGATAAAACATATCACAGTTCTGTCTTTCATAATTTTTTAAATATATTGAAGATAAAATTTTCTTTCAATACTCTGCATGACGTTCAATTGTACCACTCTGCTTGTTAATAAATGTCAAAATGAAAAACAATCTAGAAAGCACCGATTCGTTCAAACCCTAACGAATCCGAATTGTATCGCGAATTGGACATGGATTCGCGAAGGATTCGTCCAAAAACGCATCCGATTCGCAAATCGGTATTATCTATAAAAAAAAAGAAAAAGAAAACTAAAATAATGCTGGATTCGATTCGGACACGCGAATCTGGTTTCGGATTCGTGATTTCTGAATATAAAAAAATATTTTTTTATGGAGAAGAGTGGAAAAAATAAAAAACTAAAAGTTAACCCTAATCCTATCTGTTTCAAGTTTCAACTTACCTTCTCCAACTCTAATATAAGTAATTATTGGATATAAAAATATATTTTTTCATATAAAAAAAAAATTGTGTCCTAACGAATCGTATCCTATATTTTTTGAAAATTGCGAATCACGTGTCCGAATCGCATCCCGAATCGTATCGTGTGTCCGAATCCGTGCTTCATAGAAAACAATACTACAAAAATCATTTATATATGTTCACAGTAGTGTTATTCTAAAATGTTGCCCCCTTCTACAAATTCCTGGCTCCACCTTTAATACAGTGGGATATCTTCAGAGAATGTTGGATGACATTTTGATTTTAAGAAATTACTCCTTAATGTCTTACTAGTTACTGGCATATAGTGTTCTTTCAAAACATTGGTTTTCTTATGTTCATTAATGAACAATTTAAATAGGGGGTGATCGAGCTACTAGAGTCAATGCTATGCGTGTAGCAATATGTGAAACATTTCCAGAGCCAAATCGTCGATTATTGCAGAGGTATTAATGCATTACTTTACTATCATATATGTTTCAATCATTTATATCTTAAATCTTCTAAAGCAGAATCTGATTCTGTGTTTAGTCTTATTACTTAGTATTTTTTTTTATTCTATTAAAGGAAAAGGTATACAAATAGTCCATATACTATACAGTTTGTTATGAATATGATTTAGCCCCTGAACTTACTTTGTTCCAATTTAGTAAAAAAAAATCTCATTGTTTTCCGATGTAGTCCCTTGTCCATCAGATCCATCCAAATCACCATTAAATTAATTTAATAAATGGGGTAGTACACAGGCTCTTTTGGAACATTTAACTCCTCTTGAATAATCATTACTATTATTCGTTGCAAAAATGGAAATTGTTATTGCCAATTCTCACTTTATTTATTATTTTAGTGGTAGTCCTGCTCTGGATTATCATAGTCAGGATTGTATTATTTGTGACCTTAAAACATTCATTCTCAATGATCTCTAGTAATCTTCTTCTGTCAATATTAATAACTATTTTGTTAAAATTTACCTTTACCTTTTATCTAGCATGGATATATACATGAGACTAAATTATTGTACTCACAGTTCTGTATGATACCTAGGCTAAAAGATATGGAAAATTTGAAGACCTTGATATGCTTCCAGGTCTGTCATGTATATGGAAATGATTAAATTGCATGACCTCCTTCATTTCAACATAAGATTTATAGTTTCCCATGTCTGCTGAAGTTGAAAAACCTTTCATTCTGTTAAGTGATTTTTAGTAGCAGTCTATGATTGGTAAAAGATATACAACATCCATTTTAGCTGTCAAAATTGACTGATAACTAGTATATGGTATATGTCTTGTAGCGACTTCTATTCTATATGTGTATCCCTAGTTTGAGTGTTAGATCCTTACATGTTCAGGGTTGCTGATTATGATAATTTGATTTCAGGACATAGAAAGTAACTTAAATAGATCTGTTAAATATGCTTACATTTAAATTCTGTTTTAGCTACTTCTATTCTATGTTGTATCCCTAAGTGTTAGATCCTTACATTTTCAGGGTTGCTGATTATGATAATTTGATTTGAGGACATGGGAAGTAACTTAAATAGAGCTGTAAAATATGCTTACATTTAAATTCTGTTTTACAAACCCCCAAGCAGGGCCTGATTTTCATTTTCACTATTACTTATTTATGAAGTTTATAGGCAAACAAGTAGTTCAAGTTACATGGCAAAGATACTTTATAAATTATGTTTCTTTCCTCATAAGATAATGTCTACTGTCATTTGTCAACTAGTTGCTCATCTCCAGATTTTATTGCTCTCTCTCTCTCTCTCTCTCTCTCTCTATATATATATATATATATATATATATAATGCAATCTGTGGATTCCCACAAAAATGAGATAATGTTTACTTTCTTTTGTCTACTAGTTGCTCATCTCCAGATTTTATTGTTTTTTCTCTATGTTCAGAATTCTTACAATGATGCAAATTGTGGCTTCCCACAAAAATGAGAATCTTATGAGCTCTTCAGCTGTGGCAGCTTGCATGGCACCCTTACTTCTTCGTCCCCTCATGTCTGGTGACTGTGAAATTGAGAATGATTTTGATGTTGGTGCTGATAGCTCTATGCAACTTCTGCAGGCAGCTGCTGCGGCTAATCATGCTCAAGCTATTTG
Source organism: Pelargonium myrrhifolium (assembly GCA_036897405.1). NCBI lineage: Eukaryota > Viridiplantae > Streptophyta > Magnoliopsida > Geraniales > Geraniaceae > Pelargonium > Pelargonium myrrhifolium. Next base: position 3,303 of record JAYMTK010005645.1, read on the forward strand.
TATAACTTTATTGGAGGAGTACAATAAAATATTTGGGGTATGTTTTACTGATCTCTTCTAACTTTGCGTTTAGATAATTACTTCTGTACTCTGTAGTGGCTTACTATCATCACGTGTGAACATACGTTCATTATGCCCTGTAGTGTACATACGAATATCCTAATGATCTGAAATCTCCTCTCTTATCCCTTGCTAGTGAAAGAAGGATTTATTGAAAACAAGATCAACTTTCTCATTTGTAATGACTCATAGCAGTCCATTAGTCCATTTACTGATTAACACTGCTCTACGTTTCCTTACCCAGCAGTATTTTTTTTTTTTTTTACCTCTAATGGTTTTATCAATCTAAATAGCAACAACCCCATAAAGTTTGAGAGTTGATTGTCTTCACAGAGCCATATATGAGTACTGAAAGGCCAGAGTTCAGTTGCTAAAATTAGAATATGAAATGAAACACTTCAGCAAAATTGTTAAAATGGTAAAATCAATGCCCAAGTGAAATAAGTAGGCAAGTCTTTGTCCACGTCTATATGATATATTTGTTTTTAGGTATTTTAGTTTTTATTTCATCTTTTGTGCTCCATAAAGTAGTAATGTATCTGCAGGAAGGTTCCATTTCTCCTGAACTATATTCTAACTCAGAAGAGAGTGGGAGCGAGAGTGAGGAGGGAACTGATGACGACGATGAATCCTACGATGATGGAACAGGGGAAAGTGATGTTGAAATATATACTGACGATGATCTTGAAAATGGATCTAGTGGAACAGGCAGTGAAAGTTGTGAATCTGGAGATTATGATTTTGATGATGAACAGGTTTGTCTCTGTACCTTACTATTTGAGCAGCTACTACACATGGCACAATGTAAATGAAATACACGTTGTACATTCCTCGTGCCAGACCTCATTTTGGCGCTTACAAAAAGCATTTGGTGCTTGGAAAATAAGGTTATTGGATTAGTATATTTGCTTTGGTGACTTAGTGTTTTTAAATATTCAATTCCATCATAAAAGACATGATAATAATTAACACATGGTTTAGCATAGGAGATAGCTTTATATTTTATGCAGGGTGGAGTTGAGGAGAATAAGAATAGATGATCGTAAGGAGTTTTGCTAAATGATTCATGTAGTTAACCGAAACATTGTTTAGAAAAAGGCATGGCTGTTTTTTTTTTTATGCAAAGGCTTGATTTTCTCTGCTATTTCTATCTTTTCAAAATCACTTTGGAAATCGATGTTTTCTATCAGCATATATAGAAATCTGTTTGATTTTACTTGGCACGAGGAATCAGAAAACCTTCAGATGATAGGTTTTATCTCCTAGGTTCATTTGGAAATAATCATCACTGTTTGCTGGATAATTAATGCTATTATTTTGAATATTAGTTGCTCAGGCTAACTGTACGGAGAATAGCATAGGGTTAATATTGTAAAACTCTTACAACACACTGTATGTTTGTGTGTCTCTACTATAAACTCTTGCTGCAGTTGAGCAGCCCTTCTCTATTATTCTTGTTAAATGGGGTTGTGCTTTTCATTACGAATTTATAAATAAAAATATAAAATATAAAATCCATTTCCTACTTTTAGAAAACATAAAATAGTCTAGTTATCTGTTATGGTATTTGGTTTGGCTCAGCTGGCATATAGTATATAAGCCGTAAAAAGAAAATTTTAAAGCCTTTTGGCTTGTGTCCTGTTTTGAATTTAATTTTCTCTCAACATGTTTTTGCTCTAGATATTCTGTTATACTCTTTTTAAAGGAAATTATACCAGTCATATTTTACAGAACATCAATTCAAGTTACACTTTTTGGATCTATAATTTGAAAGGATAGAAAATTGAAGATGATTTCAGATATAGAATTAATGCGGGTTGTTTGAGGCCGAGGACAGCTTCGGCCTTCAGGGGATTCTTTGTGATAAAAGGATCCCTCTAAAGCTGAGGGAATGTTTTCTAGATTAGCTGTATGGCCAATTATGTTGATGACTCTAAATATGGGCTCCAAAGCAATATGATTTAGGTAGTGGAAGATGAGAATGCTTGGATAGCTGTGTGTTAAAACTTGGAAGGATAAAATTATGTATAAAGTTATCTGAGCAAAAGTTGGGGTAGATTCAGTTGAAGATAAGAATGAGGTAAAATTGCCTGTAAGACAGTCTGGATATGCGCAATGTTGGAAGGTTAGTAATCATGTGAGGAAGGTGAGAGAATTCAGTTATGAGAAACTAAAAGGACTAGTGCCTAAGTTAATATGAAAAGAAGTAATAAGAAAATACATGATGATGCAAGACTTCACAGAGAAAATTCATGATTATGCATGGTTTCATGGGATTGAGATAATTAGTAGAGTGGATCTTTGTAATTTGTCCCTTATCATGTTTATCTCCTAACCCATTTATCCTGGGAAGTCAACACATTCCAACAAGACTGTATCTTTATTTTGGAAGTTGCTTGTTTTTTGTTTTTTTTTTTTGTTCCCCTTATTATTTGTTTCTTGATCTGCAATTGAAGAACCAAATCATAGAAAACCAATCCAAGATCATCATAGTCACCTGATTATTTTCTTTTTTGTCCTTCTTTGCAGATATTTAGTATTTTGGTCCTTCTAATTGGTAGAGCGTTAACTTCTTTTCAAATTATGTGTATTCATATTGGTCACAGTCACATGCTATACCATGCTAGACTACATTATTGTTGGATTCAAGGTGTGTATGTATGTTATGATTGCACAATGCTTATGTAAGCTACTTCAAAGATGCAGGATCTTGATGGATCTGGCTCAGGCTCCAAGTTACCTGAAGTAAATGATGATCATAAATCTCACCAGAAGTTATCATCAAGTTCACTTAAAAAGTCATTGTCTCGACGACGTGGTGATGGACAAGAACGTGAAAATGTTCCAGACCGAGTTAACAATAGTCCAGCAATAAAGTTTGACAAGTCTGCTAAATTACAGGATGATTCCACAAATAGAAGTTCAGTACATGAGTTAAATGATCATAATCAAGTTGCAACGATTCAAAACTCTAAGACATTCGCATATGGACCAATGCATAGTCAACTACGTCCTGCTAATTGGGGACGTGCGTCTGTGAGTATATATATTTTCTGTTTTTTTAGGATTGTGGTTATGACTAATTAAAATATTTTCTCCTAGAACTTTTATGTCAGATCATACAAGCCTAGATCTTGCTAGAGAGGGGCATTGAGAGTTTGTCAATTTTTCTGTCATTCATTTTGATATGCTAATATTTTCTTTCGTCTTTTTTTTGTTTTGTTGCATAAATCAAGGCAAAGAAGAACCTTTCCATGGAATCTATTGATTACGACCTTGGAGATGAGTAAGTTGTGCATTTTTATCATCCACATTTCTTTGTTTTTTTACTTCTCTGGTGCTCCTTTGGCTATTGCTTTCTGTCTGTTGTCAGTTGATGCCATATATCATATGATTAGTACTGTTACTGCAGATTTATATTGGTTGATGGTAATTTAACTGGTTCTTCATATTTGTACAACTGTACAAGTGTTATAAGAGAATACTTTTAGAAGGTGTTGATGGAGCTGGTGCTTAGTGTGTGTTGTGCTTGGGTGAGGCAGAGAGGTCTGTGGGCTTGGAATAGGTTTTATGAGGATATCTTTCTTTGTAGGATGAAGCCTTATAGTGCCACCCATTTAAATATTATTGACAAATCATTAGTATAAAGAAATGAAATTTATGATGATGGTTATATATATTTTGAATTAGAGAAGACGCTTTTAACTTAATTAATGTGTCTAACTTTATGTATGTAGGAATGATGTCCACAAGCTTGAGGCCACTAAAGCTGACTTGCAAAACAGAGTTGCCAAAGAGGTAGAGATCTAATTTGCATCCCATTCTAGGTATCCATCTATGAAGTTTGTTATGCTTTTTATTTTTGTTTTTAGGTTAAAGGGAATGAAATTCTGGAAGCTAGTCTGGATAAACGAAAGAAGGCCTTGCATGAGCATCGTCTAGATCTCGAGCAAGAGGTACAATTCTTTTGGATTATACTTAACTTGTTCTGAAGAAATCTCCTTTCTTTACTTTTATTTTTGACATCCCAACTCATTGAGGTATGTATAGATTTGTGCATGGTCTTAGAAAATAAATCATTGAGGAGTAATATGCTCTTTTTACCTTATATATATGAGGCCTGATAAAGTGGTTTTTATAAGGTCTTGAAATAATTGGCATTCCTAGTACACTTGATCAAATTTATTTATTTTGGTGTGGATGGGGAGGTGATGAGAGGGATGCGTAATGGGGGCACCCCAAATGGAATGTAAAGAAATATGGGTTTCACATAAAAGTTTACAAATTTTGGAGTGCGTGGAAGGATATATCTAAACAGATCCCGATCATACGATAATATGTGACATTTGATATTCTTGGTATTTTTTATCAGTCCACTAACCTCGATGAGGAAGCCCTAACTGTGACTGTACTAATTTTACGAACAGGTGGCAAAACTTCGGGAACAGTTGCAAAAGGAGAGAGATACAAGGACAGCTATGGAAGCAGTACTTAAAAATCCACTGGGGCCTTTACCCAACTTATCCACTGTTGATGAAAAGGTTGGTGTATCTCACATCTAACTGATATAATTAGTCTTTGACATGCATCAAGTTTTAACTTGGAAATGTTCTGAAGACAAAGGCAAAGATTCGGGAACTAGCTCAGACAGAGTCAGATGTAGCCAATTTGAAGCAGACGGTTGATGATCTTGGGATGAAGCTCAAACGTGAACAATCCCATGGTTCTGCATCTGATTCAGGCCATAGAAAGAAAGATAGCAAAGCTTCAGCTAATCATCATCATGAAAGGTCAAGTAAGGTAAATTCATGTATTGCATGCAAGGCATGTTGGGATAACCTGGCATAATGGTCACGGTTACATAAGTAGATTGAACTAGCTTGAATTTTATGTTAAAAGTTATGAATGCTCTGATTGTTGGCTCTTTGCGTACAATAGACCTATGTCTCAAATACTGAACTGGTATATTTCACTCTGTTAATCAGACCTGAGTGGTTCAGATTTGGCCATCAGGTCATTGGATTTGCTTGTGATGCAAACGTTTATTTATGATCGATGTATCTTGGGAAAGTGAAATTTTACTTTTGGTGAAATTGATCTACACTGAGAAGAGGTTAATATGTTCCTAAGTCATGGACCATGAGAGGAGGTTAATATGTTCCCAAGTCATGGACCGATTTTAGAAATGCATAGTCAGTCTTGTCACCTAGCAGATGGCTCTTCTGCAAATGAAATGGAATGGCTAAATCGTATAATTTTTAATTAGTTTCAAATATGGTTGTAATATCTACTTAGCCTACCAACTTTGAAGTTTCAAAATGGTATCACTAGTGATTACTCATCGTGTTATTGTTAAATGGTATTCAGTACCTATATGTTTTATTCTGGATACATTTTCCATTGGAAAACCGTCATAAACACTTGGACAGCAATAGGTACAAAACATTGTAATTAAGGTTTATACTATTTACAGGACCACCCTAATTAGTTGTTGGGTTTGAATTTGTTCAAGACTTAGGATGCACTATCTAGTTCGAACACTATAGGAGTTGGAACTAATTAAATAAAATAAAACATAAGAAAGAGAAAAGTGGAAGTAATCTGATTGTTTTTATGGAAATATTTCCTACCAGTAAAAGAGTCTTCCGATTGAACATACTTGAGTTTTGAATGTAATCTGATGTTATATGGATGGCTTCAGCAGTTTCTGTGTGCAAGTCAATTTAGGCATTTCTTTGTATTTCTGGTATAAGGTAATACCAACATGCAAGGTTAAGTACTTTATTCTGAGGGAAGCAGCCTAAAATACCCAGTTTACATGTTTGGACTATCAACTTGGTTTTGTTCATCTCATTATGTACTTGAAGGAGGCAAAGAGAAAGCTATATGTATGATTAGCTTGTATTGTCCTATTAGAATAGTTCCACGTGTCTTTTACCCATTAGCAGCGTTCTCCGATGGATCTAAAAATACTTATAGCTAGTTTCTGTCAGCATGATACTTATTCAGCTGTTTGGTAAAAAACTGATATTGTTGACTTCGCTCATGCTTCATTTGCTAAGCAGTAGAGCCAGAGGCTTTGTGTTTGGTTAATAAAACCAGCTACTTGTGCTAATTTCAGATGCTTTTTGATGATATAGTCACCGAGCTAACATATATATATATATGCTGGTACAACAGGGAACACATATGGAAGGAGCAGCAACTGACCATGAGTCGGGTTCAGTACATAATAGCACCTCCAGATCTGTTGGGGTGGCATCTAATTCTTCTGCTCTTGAGTCAGCAGTAGGCAAGCTTACCCACGGCCACGGCCACGGCAATTTGAAAAGGTCTAATACAAAGGGCGATGTAAGTTTCATTAGCTCTTCTTATGACTGCACGTCAAAATGAATTACTTTGCTTGGTTCATCACTCTTAAAACAGTTATCTCCGAATCATTGAGGTTGAATCTCTTTTATTGCACACGTATGATATCTTCTTTTTATGTATGTATATTCTTTCTAGAGTGCTAATGCTTTCAATAATGATGATGATTGTTGTAATTTTATTACTCCTCCAATCCTAAAATGAGTGTCTTGTTTCTCTTGAATTTTTGTTCCAAAATGAGTGTCCCCTTTCCATTTTTTAGCAAGTTATACTCCCTCCGTCCCAAAATGAGTGTCCTGTTTCATTTGCATTTTTGTCCCAAAATGAGTGTCT